>CAJNDV010033729.1:11231-33471 GCA_905221635.1 Symbiodinium sp. CCMP2456 | reverse complement strand
TTTGGTCTCGAAGTGGTGCCCGAATGTTGAGATGTACGATTTGTTGCCGGTGCTTTAGTCTCGAAGTGGTTTCCCAACGCTAAGATGTACGATTTGTTGTTGTTGCCGTTGCTTTGGTCTCGAAGTGGTACCGCAATGCTAAAATGTACGATTTTTTGCTGTTGCTGTGGTCTCGAAGCGGTTCCCCAATGCTAGGATATTCGCTATGGTTGCTTTGGCCTCGAAGTGGTGTCTCACTGCTAAGATGTACGTTTTGTTGCCGTTTCTTTGGTCTCGAAGTGCCCCAATGCTAAGATGTACGATTTGTTGCCGTTGGCTTGGCCTCGAAGTGGCGCTCCAATGCTAGATGTACGATTTTTTGCCGTTGCTTTTGTCCCGAAATGGTGCCCGATTTCTAATATGTACGATTTGTTGACGTTGCTTTTGTCTCGAAATGGCACCCCCAATGCTAAGATGTACGATGTGTTGCCGTTGCCTTGGTGTAGACATGGTACCCCCAATGCTAAGAGATACGACTTGTTGCTGTTGCTGTGTCGAGTGGTGCTCCAATGCTAAGATGTACGATTTGTTGCCGTTGGCTTGCTCTCCAAGTGGTGCCACAATGCTTAGATGTACGATTTGTCGCCGTTGCTTTGGTCTCGAAGTGGTGCCCGAATGCTGAGATGTACGATTTGTTGCCGGTGCTTTAGTCTCGAAGTGGTTTCCCAACGCTAAGATGTACGATTTGTTGTTGTTGCCGTTGCTTTGGTCTCGAAGTGGTACCGCAATGCTAAGATGTACGATTTGTTGCTGTTGCTGTGGTCTCGAAGCGGTTCCCCAATGCTAGGATATTCGCTATGGTTGCTTTGGCCTCGAAGTGGTGTCCCACTGCTAAGATGTACGATTTGTTGCCGTTTCTTTGGTCTCGAAGTGCCCCAATGCTGAGATGTACGATTTGTTGCCGTTGGCTTGGCCTCGAAGTGGCGCTCCAATGCTAGGATGTACGATTTTTTGCCGTTGCTTTTGTCCCGAAATGGTGCCCCATTTCTAATATGTACGATTTGTTGCCGTTGCTTTGTCGAAGTGGTGCCCGAATGCTAGGATGCACGATTTGTTGCCGTTGCTTTGGTCTCGAAATGGTGACTCAATGCTGAGATGTACGATTTGCTGCCGTTGCTTTGGCCTTGAAGTTGTGCCCCAATTCTGAGATGTACGATTTGTTGCCGTTTCTTTGGTCTCGAATTGGTGCCCCAATGCTAAGATGTACGATTTGTTGCCATTGGCTTGGCCTCGAAGTGGCGCCCCAATGCTAGGATGTACGATTTGTTGCCGTTGCTTTGGTCCCGAAATGCTGCCCCAATTCTAACATGTACGATTTGTTGCCGTTGGTTTGGTTTCGAAGTGGTGCCCCATTAACAGGATATGCGATTTGTTGCCGTTGGTTTGGTCTCGAAGTGGTGCCCCAATTCTAAGATAAACGATTTGTTGCCGTTGCTCTGGCCTGGAATTGGTTGCCCAATTGGAAGATGTACGATTTGTGGCTGTTGGCTTGGTTTACAAGTGGTGCCCCAATGCTAAGATGTACGATTTGTTGCTGTTGCTTTTGCCTCCAAGTGGTGGCACATTGCTAAAATGTGCGATTTGTTGCTGTTGCTTAGGCTTCGAAGTAGTGCCCCAATGCCAAGATGTACGATTTGTTGCCATTGCTTTGGTTTCGAAGTGGTGCCCCAATGCTAAAGTGTACGATTTGGTTTCGAAGTGGTGCCCCAATTCGAAAATGTACGATTTGTTGACGTTGTGTTGGAGTGCTAAACCCTAAGCCCTAAACCCTAAACCCTTTGCCAGAATGCAAGGAGCACCAAATTCTATTGCTGGATTTGAAGGGAATGCAGGGCCAGGCTTTCTGAGCAAGAATCTTTTCGTTTCTTTCAACAGCTTGAAGGGAACGGCTGCGGCACCAATCAGCATCTGAATCATTCACATGCAACCTACCACACTTATGAACATACTGGCATAAAATCCTCCACTTCCTTGTTTTTCTTTTCATTCAACATTCAGCCATTGTCACTGCTTGTATGATTCTTTTTACTTTTTCTTCATCCATACATTTCTTTCCTCGTGCCACTCGCACTTCAGGTTCTTTCACCGGAGATTCTACAGCCATATAAGATACTAGCCTCTATGTCCCATCGTCGTCATGTATTTCTGTCTTTTCGCGCGTCAAGGACTTTGTCCCCAAATCAGCCGGATTGTTTTTTCCTGCGATCGCCTTGCAACTTGTTTATCCGCTGTATATATGTTTTCCGAAGGCTCGCCCATTGTCAGCGTGGCATGGAATTTTTGTCAGGAATGCGTTCTCCAGTTCCAATATCTCGATCACGCCTTTTTCGCAAAGGACGTGGCTTTAGTTTCGTCAGTGAGTGCAATGCATTTTATGTTTCACAAGGACCACAGAAGAGGTGATGACAAAGCTGTGGAAATGAAAGTCGAAGGAGCATGCAAAAAGTGTGAAGATGAAGCTCGAACATGAGGCAAATGCCAGGTGGACTGTTGCAAAAGTTTGAAGTTCGAATCAAGTCACCACGACTTGAGTCGAAGAGGGCGTAACAAACATTCCATTTTCTGCTAATTTGGACATGTTGTGGAATGTTTCACTCCGCTCTACGAAGGCTCAAGCAAGGCTGAACACAGACCCAGACTGCCACGCGCTGTCCGGTGAAATATGAAATGCGATCCGGTGATTCAAGGGAACCTTGAAGTTTGGTTTAAAAGTTTCAAAGGCTCTATGCCTTCATTTGATCGTTGCTTCAATTTTCCAGAAATGGTCCGCAGCTGAACTATGCAAAGACGCACCTCGTTTATCAATAGATTTCTGTGCGAATTTACATGAAAATGAATTTATAGCAGCATGTGATATGTAATTATTCATGTATAGGTGTATTTCGGCAGAAAAAGGATAATTGTATGTATTTACTTTTATGGATAACTCCATGCCGTCATTTTAGAACACTTCGATAAATTTAAAAACATTGTTTCTGCATGGACAAAACTTATATTGTCATGTAGGTATCAATGCAACAACATTCAAATTTGCAGCATGTTGGTGCTATTGAGATATGTCAACATCGTTCCATACAAGCATACTTTAATATTTGATTCTTTATGCACTTGGATTGATATCTTTACGTGCTTGTGTTTCTGTATCTCAGCAAAATTCACATTGGCTTTAAATTAATATCTGTGGCTTTGGTTTGACGTTGACATATTTTGCTTTCTTTAACGCCGGAACGTAAGCCACCAGCCGCGGCGGAATTTCTTCAAAGTGGAACACAACTTTCATGTATGGTTTTTGTACGATGTCATGTGTCCGTTTTTCTTTGATATGTTTGCATATATAAATACCTTTCTTGAATTAAAAATAAAAAACAATTTTTGAGTTTGAAAATGTAAAGGCAACGATCCATGACCGTTCAAATCACATACATATTGTCGAACAGGATGCGAACAGGATGCGCACATGAAATTTGTGTCACACGTAGAGAACAATTCTGCTTGTAGCTTCCGCTCTGGCCTTGACGGGAAAAAGTCCAAACATTGCTCCAAATAGAAAACGAAACATCCAGGCTTACATTCAAATGTAAATATGCTTACATAGAAAAAAACAAAATCAATATTGGTTGAGCTACAAATCCAAACAAATAGCTTGAACATTTGTCTCCGGCTTCGGCGGACAGTTATTACTCGACTTTGGCATGCGTGCTTTGTCCGGGCGAGCAAACCAAACGAAAAATCTATTAAAGATATATACGCTTGGATTCCCTGCATTTGTTTCAAACTAAAAAGTCCCAGCTAGTTTTTTGATTTAGCCGGACGAACGAATGGTAAACGGGACACACGGACGAATGGCGACGCCGAAACGAAATTGAATTTCAAAGTTTCGCTTTTGTTTTTTGACGCTTCGCCGAAACAATTTTGTTTCGGAACTATCGTATTTGTTCCGTTGCTTCGTTTACGCCCGTCCATTCGTCCGAAAATATCAATGCAAAAAAAACCAAGAATCTATAGCACCAAATATGGTTCACATGTGACTGTAGAGCAAAACAAAAAAAATATTTCTTACAAATTTGCTTGGCTTCTTGCCTTGCATTTAAAAATATGTCTATTCAGATAGTTCAATTATATATTTTCTGCAAAAATAGATCTCCATATAAGAAACTATTTATCACATATGTGCATAAATTTATATTCGTCTAGATTCATATAAAAGTATTTATATATGGCTGCAAAGATAAATATAAATAAGTCTTCATAAATATACAGAAATTTATAGATTTATAAAAAAATAAAGAATAAAGAAATTCCCATATATATAAAAATATATAGATTGATAATTACTTTTGTCTGCAAACTTGTACTCATGTTTATTTTCGTATTTGTAACCAGAAAAAGATAGTGGCTATGGATGGACGGACGGACTATCAAGGCGAGAGGGACGGACAGACGGGCGTAATAAAGCAATAGAAAATCAAAGACGACATTCCCGGAAGCAAAATTATTTCGGCGAAATTTTAAAAAACAAAATCTAAAAATTTATATTCAATTTTATTTCGACGTCACTGATCGTCATTGTATCCCATTTTTTATTCGTTCGATCGGGATAAAAACAAAATCAAAATATTTTCTTTCGAAAATATATAACCAAATACGTGAATATTTTTTCGTTTAAGTTGTTTGACCAATTGCCGGGACAAAGCAAGGATATCGAAATCGAGCAATATTTATCCGCCGAGGCCCGGGGCGGAAGCCACCGGCCAAAGCGGAATCATATAAAATGCTTCAAGATTCATATTTACACCTTGTTTGCTGTTTTATATATATATTCATGCCATATAAATATATGACCATATTTATTTATTTATTTATGCACCTATATCCATATCAATATATGCTTATTTTTCTATTTATAAATTGACCTAAAGCTAGATTTCAATTTTTTTTTCAGATTTGTCTTTGAATTGATATTTCTTATTTCTATTAATAATGGAATGGAAGCCACCCACCGTGGCGGAATTATTTCAAGATATAATATAATTTTTATATATACACCTTCTACCTTCTACGATATTATATATATGACAGCATACGAACATATATCAATTCTCGTATCTGCATCTGAATCCATTCTAATTTCATATATCCACTATGCTATTTATATACTTATAAAATATAAATATATATCTGCGCAACGAATTTATCCATTATTTCTTATTCGTATATTTATATAATATTGAAAATAATGATCTAATATAATTCATTATTTATACTATCTATATTTATATATAAATTTATAGATACTCTATATCTAAGTCTATGTCCATATTTATTTTCGCACTTATATCTAGAAGAAAGATATGGCTAGAAATTTCAAATTTTCAATTCTATTTATATAATAAATTAATAATTCTATAGTTTTGTATTTATATTTGCAAATATATATATATATATAATAAAATAGATATATAAAAATAAAATAGATAAAAATAAAAATATAGGCATAAATTTATATTTAGACAATACTATATATATAATCTCCAAAAATAAAAGCGAAAAATTGAAATTCAATTTTATTTCGAAATCGCCATTCGTCAGTATATCTCATCTTCCATTCATTCGTCCGACTAAAATAAAAAAAACTAATAAAGACTTATTCTTATTAAAATAAATGCAAACGACCAAACAAATATATATTCAAGCATTTTTCTTTCGATTGCCGGGATAAAGTAAAGATATTGAAATCGAGCAATATTTTTCGAGGCCCGGAGTGGAAGCCGCCGGCCAAAGTAGAAGCATATTAAGATACAACAATATTCCCATATCCATCCTATTTGGCGGGAAGAAAAAAAAAACATTTTATTGCATTCAAATATATATTTTTTCTACAGATATATATTCTTACTCATATATCAATCTAAATTCGTTTTTACGTGCTCGAAAGATACCTCAAACATCCAAAACCGGTCCCGGAGCTTGTCGTTTCAATTTACTTAATATATTTGCAAGTATATATTTATATCTAGATCCATCTCCATTTATTTCTTTATATATATCCTTATGAGAATATATATCTGTGGAATTACTAACTTCTCCATCAAGTCTTATTCGTGTATGTGCATATTATTCAAAACGATATCTTATTTAGATCATTATCTATATTTGAACTTGGATTTGGAGCTTTATTTGTGTCTAAACTTTGGGCGGTCACGAAGAAGAAACCATGTGCAGGACATCTGCATCACTGGGCGGCCACGTGAGCTCCATGCGCTGGGCCGCATGATGGATCGGTCGCTCCATTCTGGCCCTAAGCTGCGATGGATGCGTTCGCCCGGTCATGATTGAAATATGCAGAAACTGTGCACAATGGGTAAACCCACACATGCATCCGCAGGGGAGGGTTTGCTGTGTACCTCAACACCCTGCAGCAAGCTGCTTCAAATAGTCTGCGGCTCTGGGGTGGAACCAAATCTTGCCGACGTGCAGAGAAGCCTTCTTCTGAAGCTATATCTCAAAGCGCTTGGGCTCAAAGCATATGTGTGGGGCACAGCTCAACGGACCCATCAACACGCAGCTCCGATATACGGAACGTCACTAGGCGCTCAAATGGCGGTCAAATCTAGACTTCTATGATCGCAGCTTGTCTGCACATTGTCTTGGGCATAAGAAGATCCTGTGGGTGGTCACGAAGGAAAAACCATGTGCAGGACATCTGCATCACTGGGCGGCCACGTGAGCTCCATGCGCTGGGCCGCATGATGGATCGGTCGCTCCACCCGGGCCCCAAGCTGCGATGGATGCGTTCGCCCGGTCATGATTGAAATATGCAGAAACTGTGCACAATAGGTAAACCCACACATGCATCCGCAGGGGAGGGTTTGCTGTGTACCTCAACACCCTGCAGCAAGCTGCTTCAAATAGTTTCACATCACCATGCTCTTGTGCCTTCTGGCCCACTTTGCGGCTCTGGGGTGGAACCGTTGCTTGATCTTGCCGACGTGCAGAGAAGCCTTCTGAAGCCATATCCCAAAGCGCTTGGGCTCAAAGCATATGTGTGGGGCACAGCTCAACGGACCCATCAACATGCAGCTCCGATATACGGAACGTCACTAGGCGCTCAAATGGCGGTCAAATCTAGACTTCTATGATTGCAAGCATCCCGCAGGCAGAAAGCCTTTTTGCACATTTCCTTGGGTATCAAGAGACCCTGTGGGTAGTGATGAAGGAAGAGCAAGCGCAGGACATTTGTGCAGTTTGGTCTGCGCGAACGTCAATAGGGATCACGCGGTCAGAAAGAACACGAAAAGATGATTAGAAATGCTGCGAATCAGGCGGAGTTCATGGATCCCACGATCCACCTGCTGTTGGAGCATGCGCCTTCACGGACACCACGCCCATGAAGCTTCCCACTGATCTGGACCTCAGTGTCAAACCAGCTTAATGCGCTTTGACTCGCTGGGATGGTGGAGGGCCCGTGATCATTCGTCCGCTGCAGCATTAGACCCAAGGATGACCCGATAGTGAATTGTGCAATGATGGTGCTCTGCGATGATGGAACGGTGCCTGGCAAGCTTTCTTCTGCACTTTCGAGCGGGCGGAGTAGATGGCTTTGCAACATCATGAGCCCCATGTCCCAGGCGCTGTGCGTGGACGCGCTGCACTTGTGGCTGGACCAGGCCTCCATCACAATTTGCCACGCGTGCAGGCTATCACAAAGCAAGTACTCTCCAGCAGCCTACCCTGGTGGGCCATAACACACCCTGGCCGGAGGTGCGTCGGGGGCTGAGTAGATACAGCAGCGGGGGACCACATGAGAGCATCCATCCCCACGGAACCTACAGGGAGCGGCAGCAGCCTGAGATGGGGAGTTGCGCGGAATTCGGGGGCCAATTCTCATGGAGATGCACAAAAGGCGACTGCTGCCTGCACAAAGAGCAGCACTGCAAGAGCTGGCATTCGCATCGGATTGGTTTTCACTGCATCTGAATCGACATCAGTTCAGAAACTTCTCCTAGCAGGCTGCAAAGCAGGAGCTCAGCTACATGGAAGAAACCTGTTCGTGGAGCTCAAGACTTGCACGTTGAATCACAACATGCGGGCATGCAAGCAAGCGCCCTGTAGGCATGGCGCTCAGGATCTCACAGGAAATTAAATCCCACAAGGCATGAAAAGCTCACAGGGAAAGACTGACGGACCGAGGCTTTATGACGTCAAGCACCGCAAGCCTGGAGCTCGTAAGGAGCAGCCTTGGATTTGGCAGCAGGACAGGGATCGACAAGGCCAACCGTGGATCCGAAGGGCCAGCCCGGGGCCCAGCCCGGAAGGCCACACGGCTCCAGTTGGAAGCTTGTCGCACCAATGGGGTCAGCTACCAAACTTCATAGCCGGAATATCAAGAACAAACGCTGACATGACAAGGCTTTGCATAGGCATGCACCGAAGTCACGAACTACAGCAGGCGCAGCAAGCTTCGAAGAGCATGAGAGTCCGAATGGGCGGGAGAACATCGAGCCCTGCAAGCCCTAGAGGTTCAGCATGAGAGCGCACGGAGTTCGCACTGCACGGCTAGGGAAAACGTACAGAAATCTAACCTTTCCTTGTGCTACACGGCACTGCAGGTCAGCATACATCAAGCCTCAGTGCACAACCGGCTGGACCCTTACGGCTTTGCGGACCGACAGACCAGAGCCTCCTGGCGCTACGGGGCAGACCAGGCAGTCTGCAGTGCAAGCATACTGGCACTGTACGGTTGTATAGGCTATGCATATTCGTTGATGCCACTGGCTGTGTGCGATGCAGCAGCCCAAAACACTCCACCGCGCCAGCTGAGGCCGGGCAGTTCGTGACAAAGTGACAAGGATGCATTCTCAGGGTGGCTCGGGCTACCAAGCCATCAGCGACTACTGAGTCTACGAAGTCAGAAGGTTTTGATGGGAATCTACGCCGGTCAAGTGTTGCTAAGGCAGTGCAAGGTGCAGTCTTACAAAGGCTTCTCGGACTCCCACAAATGAACGTCCATATAGGGACGCAAATCCATGTGCCTGCTTGAACAACTCCTTCCAGCACGCACAATCAGTGGTGCACCCGCGGCTCGGAAAGAGCGTGAAACGATGATCAGGAGTGCTTCAGCATGCGTCTTCTCCGCCAGCACACCCACCAGGCCTCCCATGGAATCGGGACCTCGGTGTCAAACCAGCTGCAGTGTGCCGGGGACAACGGCCACTACGCCTTCCTGATTATCCGGCCACTGCGGCGCTAGACCCGATATTGGCCCAAGATGATAGTCCAGTCTGGCAAGCTTTCTTCTGCACCTCCGAGGGCAGCGGCATGGCTGACTTTGCAACATCATGGGCCCCATGTCCCAGGCGCTGTACCTTGATGCGCTGCAGTGGCTGGACCAGGCTTCCATCAAGTGTTGCCATGGGCAGGCCCTGGATTCTGCAGGCTGTCGCCCCGCAAGTACTTTGCAACAGCTTACCCTGGTGAGCTATGCCTCTCTACGACGGGAGCTGGGAGGAGGCACATACGGACGCCTGAAGAGTTCAAGCGGACAGAACCGTCAAGCAGCATTTGCTGGCTTGTGGGCCCTTTTTTGGGTGCCTAGCATGGTGGGTTCATCTTTTGGGACCTGAGAGTAACGTAGAAGTTTAAGGGACGCCCACTGTGAGACAGCCATCAGCTGACAAAGCCCTCAGCCGGTCGGCTTCAGGAACTGCTGAGACCCAGGTGGTGCAGGCTGTGCTGCAAGAATTCTCATGGAGATGCAGGGAAGGTGGCTGCCTGCACCGCGCTGGCTGGCGTTCGCATCAGATTGGTCCTCAAAGCATCTGAATCGACATCAGTTCACCGCAAGGCCAATCCGGAGCCTGGTGTCTCCTTCCAACAGACTGAAGAAGCAAGGGTTCAGCAACATTGAAGATATCTGCTCGTGGCGGTCAAGAACTGCAGGCAAGAGTCAGTCACCTGATTTTGGTCCGAAGGCATTTTGAATCACGAAATACGGCCATGTAAGCAAGCGCACTCTGGCGGCAACGCAGCCTTGCTACATGCTGTTCTTGCATGCACCCAAGGTTGACTCCCTATTCGCTTTCTAGGCCGTCTGTGTGAGGCATGGCAGTCAGGATCTCACAGAAGATTAATTCTCAAAGAACATGAAAACCCCAGGAGTCACAGCCAGTGCTTTCGAAAAGACTGACGGACCGAGGCTTTATGACATCAAACACGACAAGCCTGGAGCTGCAGAAAGGATGGAGCCACAGAAATCTCGCAGGTGCGTGTTACAATCAGCAGATGTGCAGTTGGGAACCGGACCATAGACAAGGAAGGCCAACCGTGGATCTGTCGGGCCATTCCGCGGCAAGACGGAAGGCTAGGGCCGCAGGCCGGATGGCAAATCTCCAATTGGAAGCATATCACTTGTCACTCTGATCACATGAGCAAGCAAACTTCATAGCCGAAATGCCAGGCAGGGATGCTGACACGGCAAGGCTTTGGGTGAACATGCAATCATATCATGAGCTGCAGCCGGCACAGTAAGCTTCAGAGAGCATGACAGTCCGAATGGGCGGGGGAAAGTTGAGCCTCGCACGAAATGCAGGTTCAGCGTGACAGCGCGCGGAACTGGCACTGCACGGCTGGTGGAAATGTATGGAAATCCAGCAACCTTTGATTGCGCTACACAACACTGAATGTCAGCAGACATCGAGGCCCACCGGACTATCGGCTGGAGCGCTATGACGTTATGAGTCTGCGGACCGAGAGACCAGAGCCTTCTCGTAAAGCGGCGCTAGAGGGCAGGCAGTCTGCATTGCAAAGCCAAAAGCTGGCACTGTACCGCCCTACATCTTCGCTGATGCAATTGGTTTTGTGCGAGACAGCAGCGTGTACCACAAAAAATGCACAGAGCAGAACACAAATCCACAGCACCAGCCGAGGCCTGGCAGTCCCTTGTGACAAACTGAAACAAAGCGTTCTCAGGACCGATCGGGAGTCGGGCAGGGTTCCTCGAGCTACCAATCCATCAGCCACTACTGAGTCTGCAGGGCAAGGAGGGGTTCCCGCTGCGACGCCTTGCATGGGAATCTATGCCTCTCAAGTGCTGAAAAGGCAATGCGCCGTGCAAGCTTGCAAGGGCTTGTCGGACTCTTACACATGAATGTCCACAAAAGGACGCAGCTCGACTGTGACGGCCAGCAACTCCTTGTGGCAGCTTTGCAAAGCCAAGCGTTGGTGCACAGCAGGAGCTTGGGAACCAAAGAGCCTGCACATGCCCCTCATGACATGGAATGACCTCATGGCGGCGCTTCAAGGTCTTGCAGCGGCCATGTGTGCTGCACAACAGCAGGCTGCTGTTGTGCAGCACAGATCAGGGTCACGGGAGTGTGAAAATCCAGAGCACAGGCAGCTGAGGCCTTGCGATTCCTTGTGACAGGGTGGGACAAAGAGGCTTTCTCAGGTGAAATGAGACCCTTCGCCGCGCGGGTTGGCTCATGCTACAAATGCATCGGCAAGTGGTGAGCTCGTCACACGAACTTTGCATGGGACTCCGCCGCAGCGCCGCAATGGTAGCGTACAGTGCAGTCTCACAGAGAATTGTCGCACGTTTACAGCTGAACATCCATAGAGGGCCCAGCTTCACTGTGAAACTTCCAACGACTCGCTGTGGCATCTTGGCAGACTGAGATCAACAAGTCAAGCAAGAGAGTCTGCTGGTTTTTGTGGACGGCGCTACCTTGGCATGTTGACTTAAACCCCGAAACCGCGGAGGCTGCAACTGTTCCAGCGAGAGAAGTGCAGAACTTTGCACGAGCCTGTCGCTGCGGTCGAGGGCTGCGCCACAAACGGCATGGCAAGAGCTGCTAGGTGACCCAGGCCATGAGAACACAGAAAACAACATCACAGGGTGCACCGGCTCCAAGGACACTGCGTGTGGTGACGCAGCAAAGCCTGGGCTTGTCGCCTCGTCTAGCACACCTCCAAGTAGGTTTGCTTCTTGAGCGTCAAGCAGTTGCTGCAACGCCAGGTCTCTCCAGCAGCAATTCCGAATGTCTTCATCGGGCATGTCGGAGCAGCACACGAGCACATCATGGAATTAGCATGGAGTTGCCGGTTAGCCTGCGGACGCTGGGGCTTGGAGTGGTAGTTTACAAGGGCTCAGGCTGCACATTAGCCGCATCCGCCTCAACACAAGCTTGTACAGCTGTCTGTCTTGGCAACATCAGTTTTGGGTTGCAACGCGATTCACCCAAGTTGGTCGCGTCGCATCATCGTCATGTCAGGTATGCCCAAAATCAATGTCATTGACAGTGGTGCACCTCTGAGGCCAAGCAAGCCTACATTCCCGAGGATTCGTGCAATCTGACCGAAGCCCTGCAAATGCCACAGATAGAAGCTTCAGAAACCTTAGGGTATGCGAGGGCTCGAAGTCCAGTATCAGCCGGCCAAATCTAGGTGCCTCGACTTGCTGCTTGAGGGCAGGTAACGTGAAGGGAAAAGCCAAATGGATCTGGTCCAGGATTCTGGAGGTGTCGACCAGCGGCAGACAGTTGGGAAGTGATGCAAAGAGTCCAATCAGGCCGAGAGAGTCGGCCGTGCTTTTGAATTTGGCTACTTGCATGAGACATGCATCTGGGCCATCTCAGCCCTGTGCCCCCACGGTTGTAGAAGTTGAGTTGAGGCTGTGATTCAGAAGACACGAAGCAAATCTTGTGTTTTCAGCAGCTTTTTGATGGGATGTTGCCGTCCCTAGCAACCTTATGAAACTGGAAGCTTGCAAATCGTCTATGTTTTGCCATGTGGACGCTGCGTTCGCTGGATTTGCCACAGGTGGACCTTGTCTGAAATCGTGTCGCGCGCCGCAGTAGAATTCTCTCTGAGGGGATTAGGTTGACGGACAGCACGCCAACATCAAAAGTGCAATTGCTTACAAGAGGAGCCTTAGGCACGCCTGTGGAATACCACTTCTCAGGACGGCGAGCACGGGATGAAGTGCAAGAGTCCACAGCGCCAGCCGCGGGACCCACAAGTGATGGGGGTTTCACAAAACAGACAGGGTGGCTCAGGCTGTACTCACTAGCTGGCAATGAATGAGGTGCTAGAGGCCTAGAGTGAGGGCTGAGAAAAGCAGGCCGAGCAGGAAAGGCAGAGTAGGCAAGACTCCAAAGCGTGGTCAGCAGGAGCCTCATGACTGTGAACAAAGCATAGACATGGCCTTGAGGCGGTGGGCGGGTTGCCTTTCAGCAACGCAGTGGACAAGTGAACTGCAGAACAAAGCGGCGTGTCGGCTTAGACGCAGGGTCCACGCCGCCATCTGCAATGCTGGCATAGCAAAACCTGTCACAAAAGTCCGCAGAAAGCCATCAACTCCTACCTGCTGGCAGTCGCAGTCTGAAAGATCACGGGGGATTATGTCTCACAACGCATCACTTCAGCCCACAACTCTGCCTCCCCGAGCATCGCGACTCCGGAAACACACCAGCTCTAAACCCTGGAGATGTGTGCGGAGGATACAAAGCCGGGTCAGCTGGGACAAACATGATTCTGGCATTGCAGGGTTTTGCTCGAACAAATCCTGAAATCAGTAGCTGCGCCAGGCGCATTACGGCGCTCGCTCTCAAAAATTGGCGTAACTTGTGCGGTGCATGATAGTGCACAGCGCGGGCGGCCACTCCTTCGGACAGTGCAGGCGTTTCTTTCCTTGACCAAGAGCCTCTTCTGGGCGGGCGGACTCGGGCTACCACTGCGTGTAGCAATCAAGCATGAACAGCATTGTCGGCAAACGCAGCCCTGGGCGCGCTCATTGGCTCATGGGCTCAAGAGCACAGCAAATCAGGGAACAACAGCCTGTCTGCACAGATCGGTAGTTTGCGGAAACGGGCTCCTGTTTGTCACCAGGAAACTCAACCTGTGCGTTCATCCATGGCAAGCGTGTTGCTGGGGCTGAAAGCAGCCCGGACTGGCTGGTTGTGTGCAGGTAATCTTTCTGTGAGCTTGCTCAGCCTTTAAGGGTCGACAGGGCCCTTGGAATTTCCAGGATCAAGCGCTTGGTGCCACACTGCTTTCCAGCAGCCCGGGCACTGCTCGGAGACTGTGCTATACTACAGCCAGAAGGTGCATGTTCGTGAGCAAGCAAAGGGCCTGCAGAAACCAAAGTGTCGCTTGGGTTCCCTTTCCATTATCATCCACCTGGTAGGTAGTCAAAGTTTAAGCGAAACATGCCGGTGAAATTTGTCGACCAGAGCACAAAAGCCGAAGTGATCCGCCATCCACGTGGCCATCTACAACACCGCCAAGACATGCAAGCTTAAGCACGCGCGCGTGGCAGTTCCCTCATGCGAGAGCAAGCGGGGTCCTGCTTTTGCGCGCTGCAGATCCTCAAAAGGATTTGCCCATGCATGCGCACAAGCTGCCAGAACTGCTTATTGGCGATGGAAGAGCTGCAACATGCGCGTGCTTTCCACTGGTGTGTTGCAAGTTGCTGCTGGCTGCGAAGAGTATGCAACGCACGGGGTCCGGGCTGAAACCTTGAACATCGGGCCACCATTTCCCTGAGTGCGACCACCTATTCAGCTAGGTTGTGATTCGTGACCGCAGACGATGTGGCGAACTATAGCAAAGGCGTAGCAGCTTGGACCTGCCAGCCCTGCTTTGATTACAGCTTGACATGGGTAGCCTGCCTGGCCTCACCGCCAAGCCGAAACACAACGCAGCCCTTCGCAGCTGAGGTTGAAGCGTGGCTTTCACACGAAGGTAAGACTTGGGTTTTGCGGCAGTGTTGGCTTCAACTTCAACGGGGCTATCATTCTGAAGGTGCAGCAACACTCGAAAAACTAACCCCTGCAGTCCCTCAGACAAACCTGGAACCTGAAAAATGGCTCTTCAACGACTAATCCTGCTAAGCCTGTGGAGGGCCCAACCTTGCTGAAGCTCTCATGTTTGGCTGTAGAGCAAGGTGCCTCGGGCTACCAAGTGTGGAAGGTACAGCTGACCTGTGGCCGCCCGATACAGTCGGGTCAAGAATAGCAGGCGGCATCTGCTGAGCAAGTCCTGCTGACACTGCAAGGTTTCTCCGGCAGCGGTGCGGAGGCAGCGGGTTGCGCAACGCCCACAACGAGGGAACCCGGGCGAATGCCCGTTCACATTAGGCAGCTGTTCCAGGCCTTGGCCATCGGCAACGCAATGATGCAAACACGCAGTGCTCCGAAGGTCTTTCCGAGGCCGAGGCCGTGGCGCTGCCACTCCGACTTTTCCTTCCTTCTGGGGCGTGCGAAAACTCGTGCGAGAGTATCTTAGCGAGAATGAAGAGCGAGCACTTTCAAACAAATGATCGTGTCGCATCATCGTAATGTCAGCCATGCCCCCTATTCTGAAAAAGGCGATCTTACGCAACCACTGTCGTCGACAGTGGTGCACCTCTGAGGCCAAGCAAGCCTACATTCCCGAGGATTCGTGCAATCTGCCCAAAGCCCTGCGAATGCCACAGATAGAAGCTTCAGAAACCTCAGGGTATGCGAGGGCTCGAAGTCCAGTATCAGCCGGCCAAATCTAGGTGCCTCGACTTGCTGTCTGAGGGCAGGTAACGTGAAGGGAAAAGCCGAATGGATCTGTTCCAGGATTCTGGCGGTGTCGACCAGCGGCAGACAGTTGGATGCATCAGCAACTGGTGAGCTCGTCACACGAACTTTGCATGGGACTCCGCCGCAGCGCCGCAATGGTAGCGTACAGTGCAGTCTCACAGAGAATTGTCGCACGTTTACAGCTGAACGTCCATAGAGGGCCCAGGTTCACTGTGAAACTTCCAACGACTCGCTGTGGCATCTTGGCAGACTGAGATCAACAAGTCAAGCAAGAGAGTCTGCTGGTTTTTGTGGACGGCGCTACCTTGGATTGTTGACTTAAACCCCGAAGCCGCGGAGGCTGCAACTGTTCCAGCGAGAGAAGTGCAGAACTTTGCACGAGCCTGTCGCTGCGGTCGAGGGCCGTGCCACAAGCAGCATGGCAAGAGCTGCTAGGTGCAAGGGCTAACTCAGGCCACGAGAACACAGAAGAAAACATCACGAAACGCCATCCTCCAAGTGGACGCTGCTTCCAGCTGCACACGAACACAGCATGGAACTAGCATGGAGTTGCCGGTTAGCCTGCGGACGCTGGGGCTTGGAGTGGTAGTTTACAAGGGCTCAGGCTGCAAATCGTCTATGTTTTGCCATGTGGACGCTGGATTCGCTGGATTTGCCACAGGTGGACCTTGTCTGAAATCGTGTCGCGCGCCGCAGTAGAAGTCGCTCGGAGGGGATCAGGTTGACCGACAGCACGCTAGCAAAAGCTGGCAGTTGCTTACAACAGCACGCAGCGGTTCCATTCTACCGCCCTTTTCCTCAGCGGCTGGGCCGGAAACGCTTTTTGGAGATCAGAGCCTCACTTGCCTCGGACTTTCTGTCACTCTCGGGGTTCCCGTTAGACTCTGCACATTTGCCCACGTCTGTTGCTTTCTCCTTCTGTCTGCAATGCCAAAGTGGCACTCAGCCCAAGCATTTCGCATGAAACTTGCTATATGCAAAGGCCGTAAAGGATGCGCGGCCCACGCCTGACAGCTTGCAGGTGCGCAGTGGGCACAGGCAAAAGGCAGGCGTAGCAGATCCCCATGAAAGGGGGCGATCATTCACGCACGTTGAGACTTTGTGCAAAAATCGCTCCGTTTTGTATTGGGATGTTCTGGCTATGTCATGTCTGTCTCGTCGTCACACAGGGCTACGTTGGTCTCGTGAGGCAGCCCAGCCGCGATGCGAGCAGGAAAGGCATCAACCTGGCAACTGTCAACGCGTCAAATACGTTTCCTGGTCAAGCTACTTCAAACAAGCTTGGGAAACAAGTTGCGCCCGGAAGCATGACCACAAAACCCAGCCTGTGAGACCAGAAACCTTTACCTCAAGGTGGCATAGCCCCGCAACGAATGAGGTTGGACAGGTTGTTTGTCTGATAGCACGACATGCACAGAAGGAAGCACATCTCCAGCCTCGTGAAGCAGATGGGTTCCATCATGCAACCTGTCATTGACGCGCACAAAATGTTGCTGTCCCTACAGCCAAGATTGTGACCCTCCGCCGCTAAGCGAACAAAATGTCTAAAGGCCAAATCAAGCTTGTGGTATTGGGGGCTCATCGAACGCCCATGTCTAAGAATGCAAGGCGCAGACATTTTAGTTTTCTGTTCGCGGGGTAGAAACACGCCTCTGTCGTATGATCTTGCCTGCAAGCAAGGACCACAACCTAGTTGGTCTTGGATGGAAGTTTGCTCCAATAAGCGGTAATAATGCAAACCTAAACAGTAGGTTGCTTATGGAAAGGAGCCACTGGAGATCTGAAAGCTGGCGGCCGAGTGACGGAAAACACCCGGCTCGGTCTGTGCAATCTCTGTGCCATCTGGGTAGTTGTCAAAATTATGGTCCCTTTTGGGGTACCCTAAATAATAGGTGCCGTATTATAATAAGGACCCAAAAAGGGACCCTAATTTTGACAACCATCCATATGGGAGGCTGCAACCACTAAACCAAGCCAAGCCGCAGCCCCAAATCCTGAGCTCATGAGCTCATAAGGCTGGGGCTTAAGACATAGCCGCGATTCCTGCGAGAATAAGCCTCGGCACCGAAGCCCGAAATATCCGGAAAACCATGCACCCTGCAATATGATAGCGATTCTCAGACTAAGCGACGGCGTTGCTTGATGTTGCACAGAAGAACCCTAGACCCCAAACTGTAAACTCCATTCGCGAAGATGCAAGTTGGGCAAAAAAGTAGAAACCAGAGAAGAAACCACATAGAAATGAACAACAACCTCTAGAAATGAAGGAAACGAATAGAAAGAAACCCTAGCTGCTTGACACGCATGACTTCCCGGGCATTGCTTTGGGTCTCAAGCGCTGAAGAGTTTTACCGTGCTCAAGGGCTGAAGGCTTTAAGGCTGTAGACTCGAGACTGCAAGCCAAGTCAAACGTGAATTTACCAACACGACATTCTCCAAGAACGAGGAACTAAAACTGATTATATGTAACGTAACCAAAGCTACAGCTCTCTGCAACGACGGCGGAGGTACAAAGCGTGGAACCCGGTGCATGCAGCGCCTCCGACAAAGAGGATCTGGAAGGGAACTCTGAGACCTAGTCTGAGGCTTCACGCTGAAAGAGGAGAAGGCTACGACTGAAGATCACGGGGTTTCGAGTGTGAAGCCGGCTGCCGTGAGAAAGCTGCTGCTGCTAATGAACAGTCGTGTTCGTCTGCAGCAACATCACCATCATGGCTGGAATGTTGGTATTGTTCATGAGCAGGTACGGTCTTGAGGCCTCGAAACCTTTTTGATTGTGCAGTCAGAAAAGGAGGGGAATTTTGGGGAAGAGAGAGCGGGATATGGCCTGAAGGCATTGGGCAGTAGGGCTTATGCGTTTAGGAATTGGGGTCGAGGGTTTAGTTTAGGAGTTTTGCCGTTTCTACGAGTCTCCTGCACGACCGCTGGCCGACAATCCTCAACTTTGACCCCGAACGGGCTTTGGGCATCGGACTTCAGCTAATGTTTCCAGACCAAGTGAAAGAGGCCTCCAAAATCGCAGTGCAAGCTTCAATAGGCTTCAACTCGCTCAACGCGAAGGCCATGCGTGCTTTTCGTGAACAATCGACTTTCCAGCGAAGAAGGTCGAGCCCACGACCATAGGACTGCCATGGCGAAACGGTTTCATTGATACCGCATGCCTCAACCCTGAAAGCTATCCCCTGGCTACATCGTAAACTGAAATTAAGCTTCTCAAAGACCGAAAACCTGATGAGTACTCTTCTACCTGTATGCCATTTTGAAGAGCAGCAAGCCATCGCAACAAACAGAAAAATTGAGGAAGGAGGTGGCGACATGGGGCTCCACCAACGGCACCACCACATCCATAATCGTATATATTTTGTTGGCAACTGCACGTTTCCTTGTCGTTCCTAACATTGGTTTTGTCAGTCCGCCCTGCTCTGCTGATAAAGTCAAGGATTTCGGCTGTAGTGGCGACTGACCGAGGGGTCGTGGTTTCCACCTGCTTTTCTTGCTGTGATTTTTTCTGAACAAACCTAATGAATTTGTCGAGGGCACAACCGAGATCGTCCGAGATCTCTTGACGCCCACCGCCCACATAACCATAGTGATAATAAGAACAGACACTAGGCTCACTAGACTAATCACGAGAATAACCACACAAGAGAGAGCAATAAGAGCTGCCATGATAATTGTGGGGAGTCAGCTGCACGTTATGTCAGAGCCTCCACTTCCGCCACTGAATGGTTCCAGGCTTGAAAGTACGCCTGCTGCACGGATCGGAAAAACTTGGACGTGCTGGCAGAATATGACAGTGGGTTGTGCTACGCAAGGAATCTGAGGAATGTGGGATAACTGAAAAAGAGGTGCAATTGTCAGCCTAGGCTTTTAGGAGTTTCTGTGCTATAAATACCCTCGGGAACTGGTACGAAGACCATTTCCAATTATTATGGTTTTCTCTTCGGGTCTTTTCGGGAGTGGAGTCCAGATAGGATGGCACCTTGATTCTTTGCTTTCTTGCTCCACGTTTGCGACTCTTTCAATGATTCCATGGCTTGAGTCATGTCTGAACCTGATGGAGAACCCCCTGGGTCTCAACAGGCGCGGCACCGGGGGTTTTAGCTTCTTGCCTTAGTGCCGGCTCAGGCTTCGTGTAGGGATCCTAATGTTTGTGGCCTTCAGGCCGTCTCGCAGCTCCTGACCTTTTGGGGCAGGTTTTGTGCCGATGCAGCAACTCGGGCTTTGGGGGTTGTGATGGACTAGAAGTTGCACTAGCTATCGGTTTGGCTTGTTGGGCTGCATTGGATTATGAGAAGTACCCATGGTGATCTTGCATGTTCTCTACAACATCTTGTAGCACAGTACACCGAACATCTACGCCCTGAAGCGCCCTAAACCCTGGACCGTCCCTACGACACTCTGTCACCATTTAAGCGGTATAAACTCGTATCAAACTCGTTGAAATCCTCAGACAACCCTGTGGTGGCCTAAAAAAACCCTATGAACGCCGTGCTTGAAGCGCCCTGTGTCATGATCCGTTCCTTGCTTCGACTGGGCAACGTCAGAGCCATGGCTATGTCAATCCAAGAAGCTTTGGAGTTCCTTGTGTGTCTGGGGTCTAATGTTTGCAGATTTAGGGCTTAAGGGTTGGAGGTTTGCGAGATTCGGGTTTCACTGTCGTTTGAGGGTCATGGTCTCGGGGACTGCAGGCTGTGGTTATTCTGACAAAGCTCTGGGATGTGTCTACCCCGATTGCCGATTCCCTCGAAGCCAGTGCCCGTCCGCAGCACGCTTAGTAGTAGTAGTAGTAGTAGTAGTAGTAGTAGCAGTAGCAGTAGCAGCGAAGTTAGCAGTCCTAGTCGTAGTCGTGGTGGTAGTAGTATCGGCAAATGTTGTCGGTGCTGTTGCTGTAGCTTGTACCATCTTCTTTACTCCTCTAACGGTTCCATGTTGCTGCAGCGCAGATCGGGAATGCAGCATGAACAGAATGTCGCGCTTGCGGCCCGCGTGATCCTCTTCATCCCAGGCACCATGATCACAGACTGGTGTGCTTTGAGATCCATGCCCCTACAGGCAGGATCCGGAGCAGCTCCCGCAGATTTTCTGCGACGAGGCGAGACTCTGCGCTTTTCGCAAAACTCGCCGCTAGCTAAGAGCAGGAGGATCTTGATTGTCTTGCTGAGTAGCTGGGAGCTGGCGATTGGAGTCTTGCACAATGCTGTGGGGCAGGATACAGTGCGAGGGTCTTCCTTTAGGGTTTAGGGTTTAGGGTTTAGACACAAAGCTTCAGGATGCGAAAAAAGCCCAGATGCCTCCAGATCGTATCGGAGATCCCTTGCCACTCACTGGTCAGCTTCAGGTGCGTGAACCTCCAAATCCATCTTCCTCAGGGAAGCTAGTAAAGCGGACACGCCCCGACACCCCCCTGAAGCCCGGAGCTGGCAATCACGTAATCAGAAGCCTTGGCAAGGTCAATGATCTGCTAACCTACATGCCGCACACCCACCCTACTTGTTTGGAGCATGATACCAGTCAGTTGAATCGCAAGACATTTGGCAGCTTGTCGCGGTTTAATGCATGCAATCTTGCAACGCGTCAGCTTCCGCACTGTGCAGTTTCCTACCGGTACGATCCCGAGATTTCTGATGCCAAAGCCATGAGAAAGAGCAAGATGGCACCCCTCAGCGAGAAATCGGAAACCGCTCCTCAGGCAAGCCCAAAGCTCCACACCCTCGCACACCTTCGTTGAGTTTGCTTCTAGTCAGTCATCACCATAGCAGCGGTGGCACGAAGTCATGCGAGACGCATAATCTGAAGAGTCGAAGAGCAATGATTGTAATTGAGATGCGCCATCCTCCCCAATTCGCAGGCACGTTCCCCTCGCTCGCTGAAGTCTACAAGGCCGTTGTCAAGCAGAAAATCTTCAACAGACAGGGCGTTTTTGGGGTTACGCTCCCCTGGATCCCGACAGTTTTTCAGGCTCGAAGAAGAACGGCCTGAGATGCCGTCCAAGCTTCCAGAAGCGGATCCACTCCCGAACTTTGTCCGCAGCATCCTTCCGAGTACAACTAGATAACAACTCACAAGTAAATGATACAGGTAAGCACAGAGGCTACTGCGTTAGACTGGGCTGTTCGAGGCTTCGCAAGAAACGCCGTCTTGGCCAATGAAGACTTGAAAGCCAAACTCTATCGACTCTAGACGCACTGCACTTTCCAAACCTGATCGACTAAGCCGGAAACCCTGAACCCAATAGCTGAAGCACAACTCCGAGCCCGACATTCCAAGCCCCGCCCTAAACCCCAAACTTAACCCGTACTTCCGGCGAAGACGTCTCCTCCTGAGGTTCCGCAGCGGCCAGCGCCGCAGCGCAGCGGCGGTGGCCGCGCGTGCAAGCCAGAAGCAGCGCCGAACGGCCTTTGGCAAACGGTATCCAGCCTGTCGGTTCGAAACTAAAGCCACGTAACGTA
Source organism: Symbiodinium sp. CCMP2456 (assembly GCA_905221635.1). Lineage (NCBI taxonomy): Eukaryota > Dinophyceae > Suessiales > Symbiodiniaceae > Symbiodinium > Symbiodinium sp. CCMP2456. The sequence continues at coordinate 11,414 of CAJNDV010033729.1, read as the reverse complement.
AAAGCATCTCAGAGAGCTGTAAACAATCAGCCACGGCCTCCGAATCTCAGAATCGTTTCGAGGTAGCAGCAAGGGCACCAAGCAGGTCGCTTTGGGACCAATGAGAGGAAACACTGGGCCGTTCTAGGGAAGGTCCGAACCTGCTCTAAATCCCCTTCTTCTTTAGGGTTTAGGGTTTGGGGT
>CAJNDV010033728.1:14627-32519 GCA_905221635.1 Symbiodinium sp. CCMP2456 | reverse complement strand
TACAAGCATAAACATATTAATCTCTCTCTCTCTTTATATATATATCTATATATCTATATGTATATATCTATATGTATATATATATATATATATGTGTATATATATATATATACCCCAATCTCATTTACATCCCTGACACAGATGCAAAGTCCCAACCCAAACCCTCGACCTGGATCCCATACTAGTACCACTGCCATCTCTGGCGATTCGGTCGAGTGTCCGAGTTCCCTCATTGGCGGGGAAATTCGTGGGAGCAAGACCTCCTTGATTGCGGAGGTCGCCAGCCTGTAGCTTGGAATAGCAGTACATCTAAGGACTTTAGGAAGGACCCCTAATAGGGACCCTTAATCCCATTACCTTAAATGGCCATTGTATAGTCCTTATAAACCCCTTATATAGCCAGGTAGCAGCTTAGAATATCAGTACAGCCCTGACTTATGCCATGTCTCAAACCCGATCCTGACACCCCTAACGGCCCTAACGCTTTGAGAGGCTTCTTCGTGAGGAGCGTAGGGCAGGACTTGGGGAGCTCTGCAAAAGTCTCCTGATGTCTTGACAAGTCCCACATCCAAATACTGCATCCACGTCACAGGAAGCCCACGGCACACAACAGCCATTGGCTTCTGAAGACCTGGCGCGAATGGCACATCTGCACATCCGTTATGCCAAGCTGAACCGCTACTTTAGCGAGGTTCTGGGCCGGGTAGGTGGGCCAGCGTTTTTTTTTTGGGGATTCGCAAGACACGGCCACTTTCATACGGTGTTCTTACGCGAGTTAGTGCCACGCCCTTATGCCTCCAAACAGTGAACCTTCTGCTCGATTTTCGGTTGCATGCCTGTAGCCAGAAGCGCAAAAGTGTGTTCCTTCTCGGCAAAGAACAGAGTCAAAGTCTTTGCAAACTTTAAGCATCGACATGCACATTTCTGTCGTACGTACTGAGGTGTGTATGTGCAGATGAGCACATAAGGGTGACTGTTCACATCACAGAAACACACCCTCCAGAGCATGCTTGATCTGTACCAACAGAAGCATGTCAGCCAGCCTCCAGCACTTCATACATGTAGTGTGTCGACACGAGAGAGACAGAGAGAGAGAGAGCTACGGGTCGAGGGACGAAGATGGCCTGTATACCCCGGGACCCTTTTTTGAAACCCAGGCCCTTTGCTATCAGCTGGGCATACCCAGCTGCCCTAAAATCTAAACCGACCCTACCTAGACCCTGAGCCTGAGCCATGGCATCCAAAGAAGAAGCATATGGCCGAGGGGTGAAGCCGGACAGCAAGGCCACCAAGAGAAGCAGTCCTGCGGAAGCATGTTGCGGGTCTTTTTCATCGTATGAGCCCTATAAACCCTAAACCCTAAAACCCTAAACCCTACACCCCTACACCCCTAAACCCTAAACCTGAAGGGTTCTTGGGTTCGAGCATGCGTGGGGTGTGGACTCTGGTTCTCGTGGACCTCAACAGCGCCGGTTAGTCTCCGAATCTGACTCCCGAACAGGAACACAGTTAGGCATGTTGTGTGGCAACTCACTTTTGACGAAAGGGTCAAGGTTCTGGGCAAAACACCGGCAGGTTAAATCTGTCAAGAACTCCCAAAGCAAACTCCAACAGAACTAGATTGGAACAGGAGCTTCAAGCGCAAATCCAGCAAAAGCGCCGCGACTCAAACCCCTGGGCTCATGTGGTCCCTGTGCATGCCGGCTGGCGGAAAGGAGCTCCCAAGGCGCGTCGACCTCTTGACAGAGATGCCGAGAAGCCCAAGAAACCCGGACTTCACCCAAAACAAGACTTTTTACTCGGTGTTTGGAGCACGGAGCCTCGCAAACGAAAGCAAACGAGAATCAACCTCAACCCACCACCATACAGTCATCGAGGGGGCGGCCTGCAATAGTACACTAGAAGTGGCACAAAAACAATAACTATGTTGGTCTATTGTACTCCATGTTACAGTCTAAGGTGTAGTTGCTGTATGTTGCATTGTATGACATGTCATACTATATCCTAAACAATACGCTATGTTGTACCATACTATAATAGCCCTATATTCGGAAGTAGATTACAGCAAGCCATATTATATGACCTTACATTGTGCTATAATGTATTCCATCATCTGGTATTCGTGTACTAGTCGACTAGTATACTGCAAAACTCATCTTACATATACTGCCATATTCAACATAGCATATTACATACTGTATTGTATTTTAACTTCTGATAGTTTAGTATAAAGAATAGAATAAAGTAGAATAGAATAGAACGGTAGCAAGGAATAGAGTGGAATAGAACGGAATATAACATACACAATAAAATGAAACCTTGTATTTTGTCAGAGTAGACTATCTTAAATTATGCCATGCTGTATTATTAAAAAAACATGCAGAAACACACGATGCTAAGCTATGTTACATTAACAAAGTCTGCTATGCTGTGCGTAGATCTACATATGTATGTAAGTATGTATGCATACACACACATATATATATACCCTAAACCCTAAACCCTAAACCCTAAACCCTAAACCCTAAAGTGTATATATATATATATATATATGCTCTCGGGCCCCGGGCCCCCCCCCCCTCCCCCGCCCCCATGGTAACCCCCGCCAAGTTGGCGTGTGTCGCCCAGCACGTTAGATGCCATTTCAAAAAGCATTACACTGAAATCATGTCCTGAATTGCTATGTCATGCTATGTTATATTGCATCATATGCTGATAACCTCTGTTAATGTAATATACTTGCTTTCATTATATCGTGTTCTATTTCGTGGCATGGTGTTATACTCGGTTCACATACGATAAAGTTCATGATATCAGAGCGTATTGCAATTACTACTTTACTATATTGCATTTTCCAAAAGTTATCGATTCTGTTGTATCATATTCAGTATCAACCCCGATCGGATAGGCCTGAACACTGTGCTAGGGCTTTGGGCCATAGCCGATTGCGATCTTGGGGCTACATGAACTCTTTACCCTACGTCTCAACCCCGTGACCCCAAGTCCAGAAGTCGCTCGCAGGCTCTCAGAAATCTGCAGCCTTGGGCAAGGGTGCTGCAGCCATGGCATGCAGTGGCACCTTTCCGGAAACTGCGCCACGGTTGAGGTTTCCGATTCGTGGGTCGAGGCGTTTTTGTTCAGGGCCTCTTTCCACACGATTTCCGCTGCAGAGTCTCATTAGCCTGGTGAAGCCAACAAGAACAGACCTCTCTCAGCTGTCACTGCTCACATACTCCAGCTGGTGCATGGGGGTTAAAGGGCCTCATGAAATTTGGGGTGAGGGTGAGTAGTTAGGTCGAGGTTTAGCTCGGGACCGCTTTTTGGCACCAAGGCGGGGCAGATCAGACCTCTCAGCAGGCTTGTAGGTGTAGGAATATGTAGGGCTAGCACTATTTAACATCAATAATAATCATGATCACCAGAATCATAACAAGCTCGAACATTCATCAGAATCTCGGAAATCTTGGGGGAGGGTAGATCGAAAATATCTATCGAACCTCGTATCGTATCCCTTGTCACTCTTGTAGCAAACGTACCTATAGTCTCCACTGCAGTTCCTTTTTGGGGATACCGTGTAAAATCCTTAATATATATTTGGTTCAACCAAAGAAAGGAACTACAATGGAGACTATAGGTACTTGGTGAACCTTAGAGCAGGATGGCCTTTGATAAACACCTCTTTCGTGCGGCTCTGTGTCCCTGGAGTATCCCAAGGCCCGAAACCCTGGAAGCCTAGGGCCTAGGGTCACAGCCCTATTTTTAGGGTTTTCTTGTATTCAGGGCCCTCCGACCAGCATTCGGCCTAGTTAGAAGAGACTCTTGAAGGTATGGGGTACCCTGGATACCAGAACAATCATGACCACCATAAGGGGACACCGTCACTAAGTAGCTAGACTCCTACATTAGATTGCTTGGGGTCTTTAGGTCGCCCATTCCCCAAACTGCCCGCACGAGCCTGGAAGAGAGCACAAAGAAGACCCCGGCCCAGCGCGGCATCTGCAGTCTCAAGTGCCTGGCTTTGGGGGAGGCTCTCAGTTGCTTAGCTTGTAGGGTTTAGGTTTAGACAGGTCATACAGACATATTTTTCCTACCCGCCCTATGGACACATAGAGTGTGGGGTTGTAGTTTGTAGGACGTCCGACTTCAGGGTTTCATAGGGTCTAGGTCTAGGGCTATCCGACTCAGGGTGTAAGCTTTGGGGGTTTGGGGTTCATGAGGCTCGGTGAACGAGTCGATGTGAGCACAGGGTATGCGATGCCAAAATGCAGCCCTAAACCCTAAACCCTAAACCCGAGCATCATCTCTCCTGCTGTCTGGGGCCCTTCTGCCGCGACGGAAAGAAGCAGCTAAATTACTTAGGGGTCGCCGATGGCAGGTTTCAGTCTCCATGGCTTCCTACGGCTCCCTTCGAAGTGAAGCCTAAGGCCTCGGTTTAGGGTTTAGGGTTTAGGGTACGAAAATTAGGGTTTTGTCTTTGAAACCTCCTTTCCTTCCAGGGCTTACCTATAGTCTCCATTGTAGTTCCCTTTTGGGGTTACCTTTTAGGATCCTTAAAATTACTATAGGTAGGGCTTAGGAGAACCTTAGACCTTAACCGAGGGACGAAGTCCAACTTCGGGGACTTGGTAGCAAGGGGCCGCTCAAATTCGGAGAACTGGGCACTTCTTCGGGGTTTACAAGAGCAGCTACAGGGGCCTTGGTGATTACGATTTTCAGGAGTAAAAGGACATGTCATTTCGAAAATAATCAGACCCCCTATATTGCTAGTAGGTATCCGGGCAACACTGTTTATGAGTATGAACAGGCAGCTCCTTTCTGACCATAAGGGAAGCCCGGCGTTTGCCAAGTTGTCGTCTAGTAATAGATCGGTAGTTGGAAGTCTAGGGTTTTGACGGCTATGATGGTCGCCCATGGAAGCAAAAGCCCTCGCCACTGCAAAAAAAACGATGCTTCAAGCAGACTTCAACAGGAACCAATTAGAAGCCGCCCTCTACGAGCCGCTCTCCCTAAACCCTAAACCCTGACCCTAATGTTCACGAAGCTTAAAGATTCTAACCGGCGTCCGGCCTTCGAAGCTTTCAGCATGAAGGCGCAAGCGACAAGTGCAGCTCCGCAAGCAGATCTCCAAGATCCTGACAAAAATCGCTCTAGGGTCTTCTGCCCAGGGCATTTAAGGTTTAGGGTTCTTTTGTGTTTGACGAGCTTTTTTCCTTCGATAACAAGGATCGTAGGATTCTTGTCTTTGATTGGGTTCAGGCTTGTCTAGGTCCAGCTGGCCTCCGACAAGGCCCGGACTCGACGTAGGACCGTCTGTAGCAAAAACTTCGCGCCCAGAGCCTCAACCCCCCGGCCTCTCCAACAAAACAAGACGCCTACAAAAAAGAGACTACCCGTAGGCCCCTTAGTAGTTCCTTTTCGGGATTCCCTAGTAGGATCCTTAATAGAAGCCACAAAAAGGAACTACTAAGGGGCCTACCCAGACCCCCAAAAAGATCTAAAAAATAGATCCTTTAAGGGGGTTCCTATAAAGTACCCTTTAGTAGTTAGGGTCCCTAGTTAGGGGATCTATTTTATAGATCCTTTTGGGGGGTCTGGGTATGGGTACACCCAACCCTAAACCCTAAACCCTAAACCCTAAACCCGCCCCAGCTCCGGTAAGTTTCGAAATGCATCGGAGCAGTGCCCCGGCACTTCCACGAGCAAGAGGGAAGCCTGCGCCAGATCTTGAGATTCTCTGAGGACCATTTACAGTGGGTTTTGTGGAGTTAGTAGGGTTCTGAGATTGGGGGGGGCTTAGAGTGGTTTTAGCGTCATGAGAGTTTTGAGGTTCAGGGGTTTGGAGAGGTGTTTTTGTATTATCAGGTGAGACACAAGGGTCTTCTTTGAGTGTTTTAGGGTCGATAGGCTTTTGAGATGCAAGCTATTGGGGGTTTGAGGGATACAGTCCATGATGGAGAGTGGTTTAAGGTTACTAGGATGCTCAGAGTTGGGGTGTTAAAGAGGTTTTTTGTGGGGTTCATGGGAGTTGGACACTCTAGGGGTTTGCAGTGCTATTGGGGTTACTAGACTGTTGAGATTTATGCTCGAGCTAAGCAACGTGCATCCTGAATGTGACAACTTTTCGGGCATGAGGGTGTGCAGAATGCAGATTGGTACGTCCAACAGCAGGCGCATGGTGTATGCTTCACCATCGATCGCGAGTAATTAGTCGAAGCCCCGGCTGACAGGCCTTGCCTGAGTCAGCAGGATGTAAGTTGCTGGATCCAGCCAACACAGGCTGACAAAGGAGATCCAGCAGCTGACCTCGGAGGGCAACATCATAAACCAGATTTTGACCCTGAGACGCAGGTTCTCCCAAGCACGTCACCACCAGTTTCAGCTCTGTCCACGTTTCAGGCAACTGAGCAGAGATTGGGGCATAGTATAGCAATCATGTACAACTCACGTAACTTATTGCATCATGTAACTGTATGCTAGTAACCTTGTAGTTGTAGCCTGGTAGAATAATGCAAGGAGGGGCTTAAGAAACTGTAGCAGAAAAGGGCTCCTTCAAAGTAAGGGTCCTCCAATACACCTTCATCAACAGTATAGTAGACGCGGTACTATAAGTGTGTCAGCTGAAGGGCCTGAAGAATTAGAATGAAACCCGGCATGATTTTGGGCAGTTCACCAGATGAACGTCAGCTACTTGATTCTGGCTCCTCTTGACGGGTCATCTTGTTCATACCGCACAGCACTGCAGCACGAAGTGCCATATAAGAACATCGAGAACTTGACAATCTTCGAAAGCAGTCTTGATACATCGCCGTGTTTATGTTCCTGTACTGAGCCCAACAACATACAACCCTAAACCCTAAACCCCTAAACCCTAAACCCAAAACTTAAACCCAAGAAGGCTGGCTTCGCGCTTGCTCGTCGGGCTTATCGGGAGGGCCCAGCCGAGAGCCTGACTGCTCCGGCAACGCCCGGGAGAGCGGTGAGCATCCACACAGGAACGCGTCCCAGCCTCCAGATCGGGAAATTCACAGTTTGCCGGGTTCCGCGCGGGGGAGGGTGAAGGAGAAAGCCCAACTCTGCACAGAAGGAGGCGAGGCGGCTTTCGAGCACGCTCCAAGTTCGAAGCATTGAGATGCATGGAGGTATTTAGGAGCGAGATCAGAGACGGCACCGGCGAAGCAAACCCCGAACCCTCAGAGGAGACTCTAGACATCCCAACTTGGAGGTTCATGGGTAGTTGTCAGCGGGGTCATAAGTCCACTACTCTGGGTTGTTTATAGCTTTTGTTATCCTACCTGTACCCCTACTTAAACTAGCCATGAATCCCCAAGGGGTGGTCTCCCCCAACCTCGTCGGCTGGCAGGTGCACAGGGACCTCCATAAGGAGAGCCGCCCACCTGCCCAGGCGGTGCCTGACGAGACCCCGGGAACGATCGAGTGCAGGCCCATGTCGAAGGTAAAGCTATATTATATAACATCATACAGTATAGGGTTTAGGGTTAAGGGTTTATAATTATGCTTTAGAATCTCATCCGGTATGATAATATAAGACATGACCTAACAGAATATATGAAAATGTTTACAAACACAAAACTCCAACGGAGGATCGTGGGTGCGGGTAGTGTCAGGGTTCATGGGTGCGGAAGTCTGGCAGAAGGTCTAGTGGCCCAAGGTTCGGCAGCTGTCTGGGGTTTAGGACGTGGCATGCAATGCAACTGGATCCCAGCTCGGCGGACTTCTCCGGGACTGCCCAAGTCAGGCACCATTGACCGGCTATGGTGGGTTTAGGGTTTAGGGTTTAGGGTTTTAGGGTTTAGGGTTTAGGGTATGATGGTAGGTGTATAAGGATCCCGGGGTTCAGGATGTTCGGGTGTCTTGCAAGTGGAGCTTCGATCTTTCATCGTTTGCGCTTGTGTCCATGTAAACTGCGCTTACACGTGCTTCGATGCCTCAACAAAGCTCGACCGCTAAGAGAATTGCAATGCCCTGAAGCAATATTTGCGTAGGTTCACAGCAATCATCAACTAGCCGCTGAGTTCCCTGCCAGACTTAGTTACGGTGGCCATACATTAATAGAGGGGCTTAAAAACTGGATAGGGCTTTGGGCTATGTTCTGCTATAACTATATTCCTACAGAGAGTGAGTGTAACAAAACTTAATAACTAGAAAAAGGTTCTGGGTTATCTTAAACTTTAATTACAACCCACAACTAGTATTGAGGACCCTGTATTAGTTAGATATTAAGAAGGGCCAGGCCTGGAGACTCGAATGATTGGTGCGACTGACTCATTAACCACAGATCCTAAGCCCGATCACCCGATAGCCCTGCAACCCTAAACCCCTAAGGCGAGATTCCGAAAATGAAGGTTTAGGGTTTAGGGTTTAGGGTTTAAGGTTTAGGGTTTAGGGTATTTTGGGGTCCTTATAATCAGGATCCTACTGGGAGCGAAATTAGGGTCCCCAAGTTCTGGAAAATAATTAGATATTAGAATAGGGTTTGGGCCCCTTTATAGTATATTTATCACAAGGAACCCTAACAATAACATTGGTAATTATATGTAATTTTTTAGGCTTCTATATCCCCCCCCCCCCCTCCCCGCCTGGTAACTTCTCTGAAATGTCAGTATCCCGTCACCTCAAAACCTAAATCCTTGCAGAAATCCTTCTGGAACCCTGACCGAAAGAGGGACCTCATAGAAAACCTGTATGTTGAAGTACATTCTAACTTTTTTATTGCATACTATAGATACATTGTGTCTCGTGATGTTTGATGCCTGCAGCCCGAAGCAGCTCCGCAGCTTCGAACAGCACGGCGGCTGCCAGAGCTTCAGAACCTGTGGCTTAGGGTTTAACCCTGGGGCTCCAAATAGCCCAATGTAGGTACTATTTACAGACTTTAGATCTCAAAGTAGGTACTATTTGTATACTTAGAGCCCTAGGGTAAGGCTTGTTTGTTTTGCGCACGGCCCTTTTCCACTCGCATCCGGCGGGTTTAGGGCGGGGTTTGATTGTTCAGGGTTTTGGATGCTTGTTGTTGTGTTGTGGGGCGCCTGTCTTTTCTACGTTCTTGACAAATGGCTTTGGATGTTGCATGTTTTATTGTAGGGGGGTTTTGGACAAGGGGTATAACATAAGTAAAATGGCCCCTATAGGGTGCTGCTGCCGATGGGCGTAGGGGTTATGGAGTGTTTATCTTATTTGCGGTCGGCTTTTCTGACGGGGTGACGGGGTGGTGTTAGCCGTATGGCTTTGGATTATAATCTTTTGCGATGGATGGCTGCTTGTGTCTGTCCGTGTGTGTGTGTGTGTCTGCATGTAGATAAAGTGAAAAATTCAAGAGGAGCCCTTCTCAGATACAGTGTTTAGACCCGCAACCAGAAAACAACTGAGACCGATCGATGCACTGAAATTTGGACTGAGTTCTAGCTTAAAGCTTAATGCTATCGAAATTCTATTGGGTATCTTCCTCGGAAACTCGTGTTTGCGTTCCTCTAAGAAGATGCCATCTAAAGACGCCACATCAAATTTTTCAGAGGCTAGGGAACCCAGAAACAGCAAGATCCTCATTTCATGCATATCCTGAACCCCCGAAACTCCCAGTTCGAGAACCCCCCCCATAGCTCTGGTTTAGGGTTTAGGGTTGGAGTTGGGGCTATTTTTGCCTCAGGTTTCTTTTAAAGCCTCAGAATTTAGGGTTTAGGGTTAGATTTGGGCTATGTTTGCCTCAGGTTGTTTTTTTTTCAGCCTCAGGGTTAAGGGTTTAGGCCCCATATTCTCTCCATGGGCTCTGCCTTTGGCAGCTGCCAGGGATTGCAGAAAGGCCAGCACGAGGATCAGGGCCACATACAGGCTGAGCCTTGGAGGGCGAGTAGGGCTTCTCGGTTTCATTAGGGTTTAGGGTTTAGGGTTAATTTCGAAATTGTAATTCAGTTCTTGGCGCTCGCACTCAAACGCGCCAAGAACTGCCCATATGTCGAGCAGTCGCTATCCAGATCTTAGCCCACCGCTGGCTGGGAATCGAGGGGAACTGTCCGGGATTGAGGCCCCCGCCCGCTCCTCCATTCCTCCAAGCCCAAACAGTGAAATACGGAGTATACTGAAATATTGCTCTTAATCTTTAACCTAGCTTTGCACACAATACTTCATGACAAGCAAGACAAACATGTGGTCCATCACTGAAGAAGGCAGCAGTATAGATAAAGGTATTTCAATACAATAGACATGGCATCCAAGAAATCTTCAAATCCACTGTGTGGGAAAACTGGGCCTCGTCCCTCCCTGCCGGGTGGGATTCGTACTGCTTGAAGAATCGAGATTGTGAAACAATGGAGCTACCACTCCATGTGGAGATCAGCCGCGTCATGTTTGGTCAAGAACTTCTTGAACTGGACCCAGCTCTGTCGACACCGCGTGCAAGCGAGGGGCGCAGCACCGTCGAAGGACTGATGCCAGATCAGCTGCAACAGTCCACTGCTGCTAGAGCTTGCCCAGATGGTGCGGATGGATACCTGAGGCAGAGAGCCAGATAGCATGATGCATCGGTCCGGGAGGCTAATCGGGCATGTTCCCGGGTCGACATCGCATGGAGAGATTGAACCTTGGAGTCTGTGGCGTTCTTGACATGTCGATCTCAGTTGGTGTATGCTCTTCATGGCGCTCGGCTTCGAGCATGCTTCTACATAACTATCCGGAATTCGTCTTGCCGACAAATCCCAGCTAGCATGCCAAACCGAGAGCAGCAACGGTCTTTCGCGAGCTAACAGAGGAGCTGCGAGCGCAACCTGTCCGACTGTCGGACCCTGCGTCTTCGATGCCAGCTCGTGACATCGAGGTCTCGCCGTGTCCCGTGCATGTCGCTAAACAAGCTCAAGAAACCCGGTTTCTGCAGTGGCAAGCCCAGCATCTGTCGTTTTACTTGTCCTGTAGAGTGTGACAACAGCTCACGTGAGATCTTGTGGGTAACCATAACCGATCCCATCCTGTACTACATGCACAACGTCACCATCCTGTCGCAGTCGAGACATTCTACATCCCTGACTTTTTTACGGGTTCCTGAATACATCCCTCCTCGCAGCATGGCGCTTCGTTGGCAGTTCTCGAGTATATAAGGTTCTCGTCCGTCAGATCGTTTAACACCACGAATATCTCTACGAATTCCTTTTGGGGTACGTTTGTCGATCCAGGAAACCTGGATGCTGAACACACTGCAGGATTGGATGATGTTCGCTGCTCATCGCACCACATGCTTGTTGCGATTTCCCTTAACATGTCGTCGCTGACTCAGCGGTCACTAACCTCGACGAAGGCCCTTCTCATCCTTAACCTGATATCCTCATCAGCTCCAAACCCTCAACGCTCAGAGAAAGCCCTCATCTACTTTTAGGCGATGGAAAGTAAAAGAGGGCCGTAGCAAACTATACCTCAAGACAATTTTGTTAAGGCCCCAGAGTTTGGCACCGGGTGTAATTAGGTGACCCTCTTTTATGCTTTCTTTCGGTGCTTGTGCGGGATTTGGCACGTTCCTGGGCCGTCCTTTGTCTATCATGCGCCAGACGTTCGCCCTATGCATCTTTTGATTTTCCTCTCTGATAGTGCTCAATCTCGACTACCTTATAGTTGAGCTCACCTGGACCCGAATCGAACCAACCACCCCCAGTCCCCCTTCCCAAATATTTCTTTATGGAAATAAACGGAACCTGTTTAATCCGTCCGATAGTTAAGCCCACGCCGCCGCAGCCGCCGCCGGTACCGTAATCACTAGTGCTGTGCTACTATACTGTAGCATTGTGACTACTGTACCATACAATACGACTATACGACTGTGAATGCTAGTTACTCTGCGGTTGTCATTACTATACTACTTTTCAAGGGGTGCCTATGTACCACGGCACCGGACCGGCACGTCTGGGAGCACAGGGGGGATAATGTCGTTCAAGCCGCCGTAAAAATGGGTGCAACATTATATCAGAACCCGTATAATGGGATGCTTTGGGGGGGTTATTATACTATAATAACCCCCCAAAGCATCCCTTAAAAATAACACTCAAAGCATCCCCTACAGGATTCTACTCTACTCTATAGTTATGAAGGCCTCAATAAAAACCGGGAGTCCCCTGCCGCGAGTACACCAAGCAATGCCGACAGAGACGGAAGCACGGCAGTCGCAAGCTGTGGTCTCGGCCCTGAGGCTTGCCAAGGGTTTGAAGGTTTAGGGGCTTTCTCCCACCCGCCCCCTAAACCTTCAGCTTTAAGGGTTTAGGCGTGTTCACGTTGTTGGGGTGTCTTCTTGTTTTGATGACTTCTTGCTTCCAAGAGGTTTCACGTGGTCTTTCCTGGCTTCTGGCTTACCTTGAACTACCATAACCTACTTTTTTGAAGGTCCTTATTATAAACCCGAATATAGAATTCATAGGGACCCTACAAAAAAGCAGGTTTGGGTAGTTTAAGGTAGGGTTTTGCTCCCACAGGATTGCGGTTTTCGCGGTCCCGGGTTGACTTGCAACTCCACTGCAATGTCGTTCTGACCACCCCGAATTCCGACCGGATCCCAAAGTTGAAACGGCTCAAGCCCTAAACCCGGGCTTTAAAGGGTTTAACCCTAACCCTCCAGGTACCTACTATATAGGGCCCTAGGGCCTCTAGTACCCCAGATAGTAGGCACCTGGGGGGTTAGGGTTAAGGGTTAGGATTAGGCTTGAGACCTGGGGACCTGAACGCTTAAAACCAAACCCTCAAGACCCGCGCAGCCTTCCGCAACACAAAGCCGAGCGGCATTGAACTCTGGTCGCTTGCGGCGTTTGCGGAAACTGCCAGGGGGCCATTTCTGAGAGGGAAGCATCACCGGGGAATCTCTTCCGCCACAGCTGCCTGGCTTGCTGAAGGGCGGCTTTGTCTTGCTGATGCGGGATTTTAAGGAAGATTTCGAATGTTGGCGTGGTTGTGCATGAATGCCCGCCTTTCAGATGTGTGCGTCTGTCGTGTCTGTGTGTTTGTCTGACTGCATGCCTGCGTGTCGCAGGACTGTGTGCTCGCGGGCATGCATTCTTAATACTTACCCTATAGTAGTATGACGGGTTGCTGTGTCACTGCTTCTGCTTCCGTCGTGGGCCATGTGACATGAATAAGTCGGCATCAGCATTCAGATTCAACTGTGAATTTGTGAGTGTGTGCGTGCGCGCGTATTTTTTCGTGTGTGGGTGTGTCTCGTCGTGGATTTCAAAATCCTCTTGTACTGTCTGCCAAACTGACTCATTGCGTCAGGGTCGCCGATCATGAACAGCTGCCTTCGCGATCCGCTTGGCGTGCTTGCTCTCGACAATGTGCTGCCTTTGCATTACCTGTCCAGTCAAACGATTGTCGCTGGGGCCGCTCGGGGCTCTTGATGGCGTGTGGGTGGGGCTGCATTGTAGCTGGGGCTGTGGAATGCGGAGTACGGAGAAACGTGATAACCTCAAATTGGTTGTCACATGGTCATTGCAAGACAACCGCGCCATTCTCAGGTGAAAGCAATGCCCTAAACCGCAAACCGTCTGTACCCGGCATCTCAACAGGCGCTCACAACAGTTCAGACCCCGTTCCGAGATGAAACCGTCAAGACCTGGGATGAAGTCGCAAATGAGCCAAGCCAACTCCAGCTGAATATCCCAGCCAGATAAGCAAGAACCTTCTCCCTCTATCCGTAGCTATCTTCTCACTTGCGTTGTAGACCTATAGACATGGTTGCATCCAGGACCGCATGAAACATGTGTTGGTGATTCGTCGCCAATGCCTCAATGCCGCCGGGCAGGCCTGAAAAGTAGGAGTCCTAGGCAGGCCAAGGGCAGGTGGGAACCGGAGAAACTAGGAAGCCAAGGTAACACACGCACGGGGGCTTCTCTGTGGAACAGCGCGCCACACCTTCAGGAAATCAATCGCAGACCTCCATCGCAAAGGGGAGCAACAGCACATCGCTGTCAAACAATCGGAACACCTGACACTGAAGTATCGAAATGGAGAAGTGTATGTACGATTTCACGACGTATATGTACATACGTGCATACAAAAATGCTTGCATACATGCATGCATACAAACATACATCATATATGTATGTCAATGAACAGGTGTGCACGTGTCTTGAACTTGGGCCGTGGCATACGGAGCCACCGGTTTGTCCGAGCACCCACGGTGCGGGGCCGCATCCGGCAGTGGCAAACTGGACGGAAAAGACAGAGTCAAGGTACCCACAGGCTTCATAGTAGTTCCTTGTTGTGGCTTATGTTTAGGATCCTATTAGGGAATCCCAAAAAGGAACTACTATGGGGTCTATGGGTAATTGGACCCCAAAAAGCTTCCAAACCTTCGACTGCTTCTTGGGGCTCGATGTGACTTTGGTTCTGGGATGTTCTGGAAATTCCTCGAGGCTTTGGACCATTGTTCGGATGCTTACTCGGCACTGAAGGCTTCAGGCTTGCTATGTCCTCCTAACGAGTCCCTGATGTGGAAAGTATCGCTAGAAATCGTGCAAACATGAAGCGCTCAACAACAAGGCGGCAACACACACAACTACACAGTGCTTACGACCGGAACACACCCTGTATACTTGCTGTTGCGTGCCGAGGTCTCGGGCCCCTTACCAGATCGAACCAAAAGTTGAGCAACCGTAGGGCACCGCTTAATATAGGGGCCTCAATAATCAGAACATATTAGAATAGGGTTTTGGGGCCATTATGCTATAATCATAACATGGAAGCCCCCGCAATGGTATAGGTAACTATTTAGGCCCCTACACTATCCTTTCGTCATTCCAAGCCCATCCCCGAGTTTGGACCCCAACTCCGCCACGGTGCTCTGATCCGTACTCCTCGGACGAGCCATGGGGAAGTTGCAAAGAACAAGGTGGCAGGGTTTTTTGCTGCAGGGTAATGTCTGGTCTGTGACTGTGCAGGCATACCTCAGAGTTTAAGGCACACTAATTGGGCTTTCAGGTCTTGTTTCAGACTTCAGCCAAAGTTCCAACCTGAAGTGTGAGTACCAAGTCCGTGTTGAACATAGTACAAATGCCAGCTACATCTCAGGCTCAAGTTGCACTCCACTCAGAACGCCAGTCCGACTCAATCTCGGCTCTCACCCAACTGACAGACCAATACTCCAGCCTCGCTTCAGTTACATCGAGCCTGGAATAAGTGGCAGCGTTTAGGGTTTAGGGTTCAAAGCAATCTGTTGGCTGCAATCACAAGCGCACCGTTAACGAGAAGGTAGAGAACCATCAGCACCAAACATCATAAGCACCATCAACAAAACAAACCCCCACACCCACTACACACCATCTTTCGCCAGTTTATATTGCAGTGTATTTGAGCATGCACGTGTGCGTCTGGACGTGACTTCTGAAACTACGTAAATGACTGTGTACATGGCTCTAGACGACTTGGGCTTCTCTTCGTGGATCGGGTGTGTATCTGCCTGTCATGATTCGGGTTTAGGGTACCAAACAGTAGGCCCCAGTAGGCATGCAGCCCGCAAGCCGCTCGCGTATGCGGGTACACACACTTGGCCTCAACCTTATAAGGTAATACTGGGGCCTCAATCACTGGAATAGGGGTGTTGGCTCATATTTATACCATAGCATACTATGACTATCCAACCCTAAACCCCCAGTTACCTACTATGTAGGGTACTAGAGCCCCTAGGGCCCTATATAGTAGGTACCTGGGGGGTTAGGGCAAAGTAACAGTCTTTGTGGCGATGAATCGGCCGCGATGCCGTCGAGGCTCGCTTTGGAGGTAGAGATCTGTCTCCGCAGGGGCCCAGAAAGTTTCATTCATCCAGGTTGCCAGCACAAAGTTGTGAATGGGCAGCGGGCAGGGGAAGAAACCTGCATGGGAATGACCCCCATTGCAACATGTTGGATGTTATGCCGCCTCCTTTCGTCATCCTCATGACCGCTGGATGTGAGTGACTGTCCGAAATATGCAGCTAGGAGTTAGGAGTCTAAGGTACAAGCTCTGCAGCTAAGTGTTTCCAACCCGCCTGGGGTCCACTTCTACAAAAGAGCATTTCGAGATTCGCAGATGGGCTTAAGGTTTCAGCGTTAGCTACAAGTTTCAGGATCCAGAGGTTGCTGAAAGCTGGAACAATGGTTCAGGACCAAATCAAAATCAAAAGGTGCTAGCAGCCTCGGAACCACATCGGGAACCCCCAACAGCGATCTGAGGGAGCCTGAACAATTAAACTTGGGTTGTTCTTCGACAAGACAAAACAGTACAAGAAAGACACATATGGATTCATGTATACATATATACGCATATACATGTGCAACTATATGTACTCACACGAAACTTTCTATCTATGTATGTCTGTATGTATGTATGTGCATATATATATATATGTATATGTTGAAAGCGAGAGGCACCGCCCTAACGGCTTCGTCACATGCCAAGACACGGCCCTGCTGCTGAGAGGACCTGGAGCAGCGTGCACCGCACAAAACCATGTAGAGGATCCCTGCTGAGAGCCACTCCGGAACAGCAACTTACACGGACATGTAGTAAGTAAGTAAGTCAGCAAGCAAGTAAGTAAGTAATTATGTATGTATGTACCTATGTATTTATGTCCGTCTCTAAGCGCGTGTGGGGCCTTGCCGTGCCCGAAGCTTGGTTATAACAAAGCTTGAAGTCCACGACATCCTTCAACTGAGTGACGCTGCAACGTCTTGAAAACTCCACTTCATTCAAGATCCTGGCAGTTGAAATGAGTCCTAAGAGGCAAAGAGCATCAAACTTCAGCCTGCTCTGCAACCTCCCTCAATCGCTCTTAGCCGCAATCACAGACTGCTATGTGAAGGCGCCTTCTTTCCGGATATCATCGTAACACGAGTGCGCTACTGCATGGCACCAGTACGAAACCTGATCCATAGACAGCGTGCGCCAAGGCATCTCACGAATACGACCCGATCTTCTGAAACAGTATGCTTTGCGCTATACCTGTGTCATCACGAGCAGCCTTCTTTGGCATACACTTCACAATGATGCATGCCAATAAAAGTTGCGCTTGTTGCTGCTCTTCTTGCTGTTGTTGCGGCTGCTACCATTGCTTCGGTTGCTACTGCTGCTGCTGTTGGCAATGCTGTTGCTGTTGTTGTTGTTGTTGTTGTTGTTGCTGGTGGTGGTGGTGGTGGTGGTGGTGGTGGTGGTGGTGGTGGTGGTGTTGCTGCTCTTGCTGGTGTTCTTGTTGTTGTTTGCATTGATGTCGATTGCGTTTCCCCCGTGGCTCTGCTCCTATTGTCATTGCGACCGAGATCGTCAAATACAGGTGCAGGCATTATAGCTCCTTTGGTTAGTACCGATACTGTGTGTTCAGCCCGTGATCCGTTTCAAGAGCTAACCCTGGCTAAGTGGCTCAGTTCGGAAGGCATAGGCGAGGTCGCACGAGGCACCTCGGCGCCGATTGAAAAGTAAATGGCATGGCCGTATCAAGTAAGGAGAAGGCATTCAATCTTTAGCCACGCGGGCTTTTGTAAATTCAAAAACTAGGAGTTTGGGTCTGGAGTTTTGGGTTCATGCGGTAGGGTTTAGGGATGGAAAAGTACACGATGCATCGATAAAAACAAGGTGCCACTCTGATTCCAAGACCGTCGCTCCAGTTATGACCTACCTTGACATCATTTCAGGGGATCACACGGAGCTGAAGAGGAGGCCCCTGCCTGTCCCCGCTTGATAAGGGTGGTTGTAGCCTAAACCCTAAACCCTGTCTGCAACAGGCTAAACACCAAACCCTAAACCCTCTTCTAGGGCTTGCCGTGCTTCTAAGCTCATCTTATCGGACGCCAAATGCACCCTTGTAGGAAGCCTCAGGCTTCTGCTACTGGTACTGGTTCTCGTGTTAATGCTCGTACTAGCACTACTACTACTACTACT
>CAJNDV010033727.1:16479-26527 GCA_905221635.1 Symbiodinium sp. CCMP2456 | reverse complement strand
GTTGTTGTTGTTGTTGTTGTCGCTGTTGTTGTTGTTGTCGTTGTCGTTGTCGTTGTCGTTGTCGTTGTCGTTGTCGTTGTTGTTGTTGTTGTTGTTGTTGTTTTAAGGTTTGGTTCGCAGTTTGCCGTTGCGACCTTGCGAACGTTTTCGGGAGTCTGGTTGAATTTGGCCTCATGGGGCCGGCCGTAAAGCCCTGCAGGAACGGCAAGTCTTGCCCCCTGATACGTAACCGACATCTAACATCGTAAGACAGCTTGATCGTCAGTAGTGCAGGCCGCGATACTCCATCGGTTGTTGACTGACAAAATCGCTGTTAAACGCCATCTGTCGGACAGGTTCCAATATGGAGCCCTGATGCAATCTCAGCGAGAGACGTATCGGACAAAAAAAAGCAGGCATCGAGCGCTTACTTCACCGGTCCAATTATTTCCACGATACAAATTATGCAGCATACAACCCCAAGCCATCACACACCCACAATACAAATTATGCAGCATATAACCCCAAGCCATGCCACACCCGACAAGCCCTGAGCAACCACGTGTGAACAAGCCGTGAATCTGACTTGCCATATGGTATCTTCCAAGTCCGAGCATGTGCTACAGTTCTACCGGAGCACCATGATTAGAAACATTGTTTTAGGCCAGATAATACTAGAAAAAACTCGTTGGTGTCTTAGCCGTTAAGCCTGTATATTCTAGACGTATTAAAAAGATGTTGACAATTCCACTTCAGTCGTTTGGTTAAATACATGCGACTTATTCACGCACCCCAGGCCGGCATGCCTTCTGACATTTCCGTCTTCAAGTCCTGCTAAAGCGTAGTTACTTGAGGGCTAGGGGGCTCGTGGGTTTCGGGTTTAAAGGCTTACGGGTTTAGGGTTGGCGTTTCGGCTTGGGGTTTCCGCAGGTCGGTGTAGTTTCGGCTTGGAGGCTGCAGCGCACGACCTCCGCCAACCATGTCAAGAGCCTGCCATCGAGGGGGTGTCTCGCAGTGAAGACTCTGGCTCTCAATGTTCTTTGGTTCTGCGTGGCCCGAAACCAGCGATCTGTGGGGTCTCATTTTAGCAACCCTGCGGTATTTTAATTCAGGTGCTGGGTTCCCAGGTTCAGTTTTTAGGTCATCGGCTTTGGGTAGATCAGGCGCAGGAAGGTACGGGCGCGAGCGAATTTGCGGGCCCCGCCTACATCAGAACCGCTTGCCCCGTTGTTTGTCGGGAATGTACCGTCCTTCAACCCCTGGCACCGCATCGCATGGCAAGCAACCAGCATTTACAACACCGAGAGACAGGGTAAGAACGCTGCTGCTGAGCTACGAACACGAAAGTGGTCATTTGTTTGGGCAGCTTAGTTTCGTGTCTGTTCCGGGTCGCGGAATATGCTACGACAGAGAGTCTTGTCTAGTCACAAGTCTGATGCAAACGCCGAGGAAGGATGCTGCGCAGCCAAAGGTTTGTGGTTCGGGCATGTAAACTGGCAGTATGACGCTTGTTCCAACAGTCAACCCTATGACCCTATGCATTCTGCAGACCTGAGGAGCTCGTCACGAACAGCTGAATATCAAGCATCGTTAGTGTACATTCCTTCATCCTTTTCAGTAATCAGCATGGTTGCTCAACGCAGGAAGTCATGAAATAAACTATGCCCTGGGCCATGCACAAGTTCTTGTAGAATCATTCGAAGCCCGCTATCTGACAGCGCAACATCCTGTAAACCCTGACGAAACTGTCAGAGTTGTCGTTCTCCTTAGCCATGGGGGTGGATGCATCGCGACTCCTGGCAGCTTGCCCCTGTGCCGTGCGAGATCGATCCGCAGCTCGCCGGGGCTGTCTTGAAAGAAATGGAGGCTTGTTGAACTCAGTGATTTCGGTTGAATCAGCAACCCTTCTCTTGGGAGCACCCAAAACCATTAGTCAACACATCAGCTGCGTAAAGAACTAGCGCCTGCAACGTTCTGAGGTGCCATCATGATAGGTTACTTGAACGCATCTCGCACCCAAAACGCGACTTCACCTAAGCCCTGTGCTCAATGAAAAACACCGGCAACTTGTGGACGTGTGCCAGCCCCCTGAACTACTTCGAGCAAATTCTCTCGTCTTTCCATCATCTCTGCCGCATGATGGAGCGCTGAACCGGTTTCCGGGGCTTGATATCTGGGTTTTTGAGAACTTTTAACGGTTTGTGTTATTACACGAAGGGTCGGGTGACTTAGAAACTAGTCCTTTTAGAGTAATATGAGTACCATAACCCCAATTAGCATCCCTTTTAAGGTACTTCCAAGTCTACTCACTACCTACTTACTAAGTCCTCCCTAACCCCTAACACCCTTATGATATAGCAGCCCTTATGGTACCCTTTACAGGAACCCTTTACAACCGGGACCCGACCCTCCAAGCCTCATTTCAGAAGAATCCTACAGCTAGTGTAACTCAAACTTAAGACTTGGCTTTTTGGGCTGCTTGATTTGCAGATTTTCCCGCACGGATGCACATCCGTTACCCCTGAACCCTATAAACCCTAAACCTGCATACGACTCGTGCACTTTGGCTGAGGACGTTTCGACGGGCGCCTGCAGTAGCACTGCGCCGGTGCTACCCAAGAGGCGATGAGCCAGAGACTCCAAAACCCCTTTAGGGTTTAGGGTTTATAGAGTTTGGGGCTAGGGTTTAGGGTTAAGGGTTTAGGATATGTCTTAACTCATATTAGGGTTCCTGGTGTAGTTTAAGGGATATTCCCTAATTAAGGGGTTTTGGGGACGCTGGGCAGCTGGTTGGTTGAGGAAGTCTTGTTGCAGCCGAATTACCCCTAACCGCCCAGGTACCTACTATATAGGTAATATAGGGCCCTTAGGGGCTCTAGTACCCTATATAGTAGGTACCTGGGGGGTTAAGGTAGTTTACAGCACCCTCGATAGTACAGCAAGATGAGCATTCAGCGATTGGAAGAGATTTTACTTTCGATTTTGGCATTTGGGAACCATCCCATGCTAGGATTGAACCCTACTTGGAGGGTCGGGGGACTTCGAAAGTAGATATATTTTGCAGACTTTACAAGTATCACAACCCCAATAAGGATCCCTTTAGTGTACTTGTAAGTTTACTTCTATCCCCAGACCATCCAAGCGCACCCTAGACCTAAAAGGTTTGGGGATCAGGGCTTCGGCGTTTGATGCGCCGCTCCTTCGGGTTCATGGAGCAGGCGATTGGGAGTGAGAGCCTATAGCTGGGATGGAGGCTTAGTATGCTGAGTTTGCGACTGAGAAGGATGACGTAGAGGCTCAGGGCACTTGGCAAGTGCTTCAGCCACCAAAAAGAAGCTCACATGTTCATTCTGACTTACTCCAGTAGGTTTGCACATCCACGAAACCGAAGCTGTCCAACAACACACAGATGTTCTCTTCGGCTGTGCCGTCCTTTCCTTCCAGGCGGAGCGACATGATGTGGCATGCATGTGAGCTTGCGAGCTTCTCAACCGGCCTTTGACCACTACGCTCCATCGCTCACTCCCCGGTCACTTTCACATGTCTACCCATAGGCGCCATAGTGGTTCCTTTTTGTGGCTTATATTAAGGATCCTATAACCCCCAAAAGGAACTACCATGGGGCCTACGGGTACTTCAATATTCTTAAGGAGGGTAAGAGGCAAGGGGCAAGGTCGCGGGAAAAACACCAGGGCACAACCAAAAGACACCAAGAGACCACGGGGAGACCAACAGGGAGACCACTCAGAGACCAACTGGACCACTACTTGGAGGATCTTGGGACTTAGTAAGTAGGGTTATAAGTACCTTAATTGGGGCTATAAGTAACTATAAGTATAGTTACTTTATTTATAACCTCAGTTACTAAGTCCCATGATCCTTTAAGTAGGAGACAGCAGGGCACCAGGGGACGGCGCCAGGACATGGATTCCCCTATGTACTCGCGGGGTTTACGGTTTAGGGGTTTAGGGTTTAGGGGTTCAGGGTGTCGGATTTACGGGTTCTGGGCTTAGGGGCGTGGCCAGAATGTTTTCCCCCACCAACTGGCGGGACGCACCGCAACAGTAGTTGCCGGAACCTTCCGGTTGCGCCTCTGCCGCTGCCTGTCCCCGTGGGCCCATGGGTTTGAGAGCCCTAAACCCTATAAACCCTTTAGACGACATCCTAAGCCCTAAAGCCCGAAAACCCGAAAACCCCGAACCCCTAAACCTCATAAGCCCAAAACCACAGCGGCAGTTGCGCTTCGGGTGCGCCACGCGGCCACGCTAAGCATTTCTGTTCCCGCTGAGCGTTTTGAACCCCAGAGCATGTACCGCACAAACAGACGTACTACGAGTCTGAAATCCTACAAATTTTTCCTATAGCATCCATATAAATCCCATAGGAACCTATGAAGCCATGGGCTTCGTCCTGTTTCCGCCGCGCATGATACGCAGGCTCCGAGTTTGTGAGCTCTTCGCCGGCATCGGCGGATGGCGACCCCTGGCTGCCCTTACAACAATAAGACCCAATCAACCCTGCTGCGTAGACCCTATAGTAGGGCTAGGGCCCCAAGAAGGCACATCAGCAAACGCCTGGCTTGAAGGCTTCCCTTCAGAAGTGAGACCAGCAAGGTAGGGATACTCCCCTCGCAAAGTTCGTTTTCAGATCCGAGACCCTGCAGCCCTAAATCCTACACCCTAAACCCTAAACCCTAAACCCTAAACCCTAAACCCTAAACTAAATACCCCGATTACCCCGAACCTTCTGGCCATGGCTACCTTAAAAGAGCGATGGTTCTCGTCTGTCTTTTGCAAGGTGGCTTGACCTAGTAGCACGAAGGAACGCGATGGCAGCAGTATGCCCCAAACCAACCGAGGGGTATTTGCCGCATAATGCTGACGTTCTATACACTTGCAAGCCATAAACCCTAAACCCTGAACGCTAAACCGTAAACCCTAAACCCCTAAACCCTAAACTCTTAACCCCTAAACCCTAAACCCAGATTCTGGGACAAGTGGCTCAGTTGAGGCTTCAGAAGGTTCGGGGTGGCGGGGTCCGGTCGGCAGGCTTACAGCTCAGGGTTGCGAGTTGTTGTTTGCTGGGGTGGCCGGTTTAGGGTTTAGCGTTTAAACTAGGGCTTAGGGTGACATAGGCACGTACCATGAAGCTTATCTTTGCCATGTGTAACGATGATCTGCAGCTTTTACCTGGGTTTGAGCTATCTAAGCTGAGCTGCTAAGAGGAATTACGCCGTGTCCCCCTTGTACTTAGCATCCTCAAGGCGCGGTGACGGCTTGCTTACTATGTGCCCGCGAATACTCAGGGACTGAATAGGTAACCTTTAACCTTTTGGGGCTTATATGATCCTACTATAATTAAAAAGGTTAACCTTTTTTTGGGGCTGGGGTACTCAGCCCCTAAGAATATGACCTTCGCCAAAGCTTTCGAAACCCTGCACCCTGAGAGCTGCAAGCCACTGCACTTGCCCCTCACCCTCCCCGACGGACATGTTTTTCGTCCTCACGAACAACAGGGTGGTTGCAGCAAACATGCGACCCCATTTTATGATGATGGAATCCGAAATAGTTGGATCCATATTGCATGAGCCATGAACTTACATGCTACACCTGAATTACAAGTTGTAGGAGCACCCATGTTCATCTAGAAGATCAGCATGAGCCTTTTCACACGAATGTCATCTGCCCCTGAAAGTCACGCTCCCTCGGGCACATCCGTGCCAGAGGGAATCCTCGCAATGCCTGAGGGAGTCCTAGTCATCAAATCTATTCTTCACAGTCCGTTCAAGGACCCTAAACCCTAAACCCTAAATCCTAAACCCCTTAAACCCCAAACCCTAAACCCATACCCTAAACCCTATACACCCTAAACCGAAAACTCTCAACCCTAAACCCTAAACCCGAAAAAGGACTCGCGCTTGAAGCGGCATTGCCCGAGGGCCTGAGTGCCTGTTTCTATCCGTTCGTACCTGGGCCGGATTGGTTATCATGCCTAAGGCTCCATGTTCCGATTATATAGTATGTGCTGAGGCCTTAATTGGGTTTCGGGTTTAGGGTTTGAGCTCGTTTGAGGCTTAAGCATATACTATATGGGCACATGGAGCCTCAGGGTATGTACCTGCACTTGAAACCCCGAATCCCAGAAACCCAGCTTCATGTACTTGGTCACCGCAGTGGCGGTCGAGTGTTGAGGATTGGGGCATATAGGTGTGAGAGGGAATTCCGGCGATGGGCTTTCATGGTCTTTTTGAATGAAGGATGCAGATTGCGGCGCACGTGGGCTCGGCTAGTGATTGATAGACGGGGTGAGGGACAGAGAGGGAGAGAGAGAGAGAGAGAGAGAGAGCGCGTGAGAGAGAAGCAGATGACAAGCGGCGAGTGAGAGAGAGAGAGAGAGAGACGGAGGGCGGGCGGCAGAGAGTGTGTGTATCTGTTGACACGCAGCAGTGGAGGAGTAAAACCAGAATGGAGAGCGACAGGGTGTTTGTTTTATGGTTGTAATACCAGCGTCGCAATAAGAATTAATACTCGAATACCCGTTCCTTAGAAACGACACTACAATCTTACCCTCCACATGTGTCAACCCCCTGCTAAACAAAGTGGTAGCCTCGATGTGGGGGTGGCATAGAAAAGGTTTTCACGCCGAGAAAACTGGCCTGCAGGAGTGCGGCGCACTATACTATTTGGATGAAGCATATACTACGTGCATAGTGCATAAATACTTTGTTGTTTTAGGGAGTCCTCTCTAGTCACAGTGTACTCGTGGGTGGAATGCAGGTTTCGTGTCTAACTTCCATACCGAAGTACAGACTAGATTGTGTATCAAAAGAATTGATACATTACCCTTGTGTAGGGTGCCTAGTTACTTTAGGGACAACCCGCATCAACTCAAAAAACAGTACGATTTTTCAGGCTAGGACACCCCAATTCGAAGAGTCCCTACACACACAGACACAGACACACACGCGCACACACACACACACACTAAACCCTTATAAACCCTAAACCGCAAGCCCCAAACCCCAAACCATAAACCCCTAAACCCTAAATCCTAAACCCCTGAACCCTAAACCCTAAACCCCAAACCCTAAAACCTAAACCCCAAACCGACTTCAAAGGACAGTGGGCCTCACTGCAGCGAAGTCTACTTCCGGAACTTTGGTCACTTTGCTTTGAATGATGGCGCATTAACTAAGGGTTTTAGGGTGCAGGGTTAAGGGTCTTAGGGTCTAGGCTTCAGGGTCTAAGGGTTTTAGGGTGCAGGGTTTAGGGTTAAGGGTCTTAGGGTTTGGGTTCGGGGCGTTTACAGTTTCGGGCTTCGGGTGATGGGACATGTGTGTGTAGGGACCCTAAAGCTACAAACCTTAGCCGCTGCTCTTGGTTTTGGGATTCCAGGTTTAGGCTTCTGAGATGGACTCGAGATCGGGTCTGTTGAGAGGCCGGGTGCAGTCGGTAGGAGTGCTTGATGAAGGAGTAGCCAACTAACCAGCAAGCTAGCTAGCCAGCCGGTCAGCCAGCAGCCAGTTAGCCATCCAGGTAGCCAGCTGGCTGGCTAGCTAGCTAGGTATTTGGTTTGAGAGGTACACAGATCTGCATACTCATGCAGATGTATATCTGCATGTACATTCATGCACGCAAATAAATGTATGCGCTTGTGACAACTGTGTGCACGTGTCTTTTCCTACATAGATGCATGGATCGATGTACGGACGGATGGACTGGTACTTCAAGAAAAAGTGCAGTCTGCATTTCTGCATGTACTGTACAACTGCACCCTGTGTACGTGCAACATGTAGACCGACATAAGTGTGTATCTTTGTGCCGTCCATGCCTGCTATATAAACCCTAAACTAAACCCTACACCGAAAACCCTTGCTGGTACATGCGTCTCAAGTATTCGCAAAGTATCACGGAGAGACATCGGTCCCAAGTTCAGCCCCAAGTCGTTCATGAAGCCGTCCAGCGGCTTGGGGTTTAGGGTTTAACGGTTTAGGGTTTAAGGTTGAGGGATTGGTCCAGAGGTTTCAAGGTTCCGCCCTGAACCTCAGGAGCCTGATTTCTGCAATCCTGGGTTATATCAAAACCCCTTCAAAATCATTGGAGAACCCCTGGTCTGTATGGGTATGCTTAGGCGAAGCCTGCTGCCGGCGAAACATCGAGCAACTGACATCAAAGGACCTGGAGGGATTTGATGCCACACGGCTGCAGCCCATCGCTAGGTACTAGAGGGGGATTCTGTTCATTTACCGGCCAATAACCCACCATGTAGCTGACTTCTCCTCCTCGTTGTAGCAAGCTGAACCCAAACCCGAGAAACGGTCCTGCAACTGAAGGTTTGGCTGATGTCTCCTCCATGCCAGCCTTTTTCGACCACTCGCGAGGTGAATGGCTTTTTCGATTTTTCCGGGTGCACTAATGACGTGTTTTTTCATGCTTGATGTTTGAAAGCCCGGGCTAAACTTGCGGGCTTGATGCATCCCTAGCTGTTATCTTGTGTCTTTTTGGGAGTCCGATTGGGTTCTGTGCAAAGGACCTACTTGTCAGAGCGTTGTGGGTTTCAGCAACATACGGGCCTACATGAGTACCAATACTGTTTTCGGGTTCCTTACTGTACTTGCGGTATCATTTGCCCCGAAACCCTATTCTACTGCAGCCAGAAGGGTCCCTATATCACCACATCTTACGGAATTCCGGGGATTGTTAGAACCCTCCGGCTTAAGTATGATACCCTAAACCCTAAACTCTAAACCGGATCTCTATATACACCAGAGAGCCCGAAACCTCAGACTACCCATACTCTCCATTGCAGCTCCTTTGTGGGGCTGCCTTTTGGGATCCTTAAAAAAACAATGGGTTAAACCAAAAAAAGAACTACAATGGAGACTATAGGTAGGCTTGATGCAGGGCCTCTGGGGTGTCGGGTATGCCACTGTTGGGTTTAAGATCTTCGCGCCGAGAGCGTAGATCGCGAATCCCAAAACAAACCCGGAGCAACTCACCAAAAGGCTTCATGGAGACGCCTCGAAAATTAGAGTAGGACTTTGGATGTTTATACTATTGGGTATAGTAAGGAACCCCAGAATAGTGGCAATTATGTAGGCTCCTATAGTAGGTTACATCGTCTTTCATAAACCCTAAACACTCTAGCCTCAACTCAAGAGCCTTTAGAGCCTTACCTGACCTGGGAAGCCGAAGACTAAATGTGGACTAACCTCTAAGGATCCAAAATGTACTCTACCAACTACTACTCTCCCAAACCCAAGCACTTAATTTAGTTGGGTCCTTTGGCTCCTCAGGCCCTTATGAACAAACAAACCTCCACAGAACCCTTATGGAAACCTGATAAGACCCTTGTGGAAACTACGTGGTTCCTTGTTATTGCTATAGTCTCCATTGTAGGGTTTGGCCCATTTTATTTCAAGGATCATAGAAGGTTACCCCATAAAGGAACTACAAGGAGACTATAGGTAGATCATGAACCGAAGGCGCGCAGAAAGCGTGCTGCTTCAAAGGTCAATGTGAGTTAGTGAGTCCACTGCTGTACCTGGGGTTCTATCACCCATTACGACCCTGGTTTCGAACCTTTGCCCCTAAACCACGAACCCTTTTACTAGTTTGAAACCAAAGAAGGAACAAACACTAAACCCTGGACCCTGCATAAAGCACACGTACCCTAAACCCTATAAGCACGAACTAAGCCTCAAACCCTGTAAGCCCTGGTTATCCCTCAGCCCTACAAGCGCTACACGCGGCTGAGACCCGGTCCCGGCAGTCTCTGATCTCTGACGAAACCTGCGGAGAGGCGAAACAGCGAGACCTGGGTGATAAGCGCTGTGCTGCGCTCGCAACTTCGCCGATCTGGGACTGTTTTAATGGTTTAGGGTTTGGCCCGCATGCATCGCAAGCGGATAGGGAAGGCTACACTTCCTTCTGTAACATGAGAGATTCAATGACGCAGTCTGTCCGTGACTCTTCTTGGTGGGAATATCTTTGCATGATCCTACGCCTTGCCCGAGTGCTTGACCACCTGGAACACTGGTTTGAATCCTGTGCTTGTCATTTCAAGCAAG
>CAJNDV010033726.1:0-16413 GCA_905221635.1 Symbiodinium sp. CCMP2456 | reverse complement strand
CCCTAAACCCTACCCTAGACCCTAAACCCTAATGACGACCATCTGTCTTTGAGAGTTGTCCTGACCTTCGGATCTCGGAGTTTGCACGTGCAGTTTCTCCCACCCCAATATACTTGGGGGATCATGGGACTTAGTAAGTAAGGTTATAAGTACCCTAACTGGAGTTATAATTATAGTTCCCTTATTTATAATCCTAGTTACTAAGTCCCATGATCATCCAAGTAGGGGCCTTAAAAATTAGGATAGGGGTTTTGGGGCCCCTTATACGATAATTACACTAAGGATATAGGGGCCTTGAAAAATAGGGAATAGGGGTTTTGGGGCCCATTATACCCCTTAAATAGTATAGGTAATTATTAAGACGCCTTCTTCGTAGCTACGCTATGTGCGACGCTGTCGGCGACCTCGCCCGGGGTTTCGGTGGCTACGACGGCTCTATGAGAGCTCTTTACGGGTTCTAGGCCCGATGGGAGCTCCGTAAGAGTTCTTTTCGGATTCTAGGACAGTGCGAAGCCTGGGCTTGAGAGTTTTTTGCATGTGATGGTTGAACTCTTCCGAGTGCACACAGCATGCATGTCCGCGCTGAAAACATCAGCTGCCAAAGTCCCACTCCGTAGGCATTGGCTTCATGGGTCTGACCCCGTTGGGCCAGATGGATGCACGGTCCCCCTGTACATGGACCCTGTATCCAAGCACAGCCTCACTTCCCGCGCTCCGCGCTAGGATAGCTTGTGCAGCAAAAAGGGCGCAATGCGCTATTCCATGAGCGGAGGCGCTCGTAGGAATGACCGCTACAGGCATGTCGTCCGGAGTGAGATGATGTGCAATGCCATGAGCGATGAGCTGGTGGACCTGGGCCTCGGCCAACCCATTGGTAGCAGACTGGAGCCAGTCAGCGATGTAACGAAGTCCATCGAAAGAGGCCTCGGCGGCAATCGAGGGAGCTGATTCAGGGCGAAGGGTCGCCCACCACGGGCTCGGTCCGCTAGTTTTGCAGGCAGGACGCCAAGCATGTTTGTGCGGAGTCTCTGCAACTTCGCGGTTATCAAGATCGGACTCCGCCCAAACCTTCAAACATGTTGGTTGCCTGCGCAAATGATCCCGAAGCCGTTTAGTGCTCCAGAATTCAGTACTGCAGACTTCGCATCGAGTACCGTTCGCCGCTGCGGTTGACCTGGCGACTTGGCCATGAGCCTTGCTCATGTGAGCTGCAAGTGCGGCCGCAGTCTTGCACTGCAAAGCGCATTTGGGGCATTTGTGCTGGGGCCCAGTGTGGCAGCTCCCCTTGAAGTGAAAGAAGTACACCCCCGCAGTGCGAACCTCGGCAAGATTGGTCCATTTAAGCAAGTGTTCTTCTTGCCTCCGCCGTGCCCTGCCACGGCACTTCCGAGAGAAACTGCCGGCCCATTGTCTGGCGAGTGAAGGGTCGGCAGACAGGCGCTCCCAACTGCAGTTCTCGACGACACTTGCACAATCCTGGAGAGCTCTTAGGACCTGTTGGTGCCAAGGGCCTGCGTCAAACCAAAGTGCACGCAACACTGGGGACCCATCAGCAAGAAGCCCGCCCGCATACCGCAGCAGGTCAGCTGTACGCACTTGGGCCGGCGTAAGGATGCCCAGGCAGGCACAAACCGCATCATCATCAAGGCCCCGACTGGAAATGCCACAAAGTGCACGAAAAGAGCGCCTCCAGGGTTCCATGTAGGCCTGTTTGTAAAGCCTTTGCTCTTGCAAGGTGCGTAGCGTCCACAGCCCCGAATTGTGGCAGAGCCGGGCAATGGGCATGCTGAGGACAAGATTAGTCCGTTCGGCTGGGGATAGATGTGGGTTGCGGATGAGCCTAGAGATGCCTTTACAAAGATCTCTGGCCAGACCTCGTCGGCGACCCAAGTCAGCAAGGTGTCCCCCGGTAGCGTCGACCTCAGAGCCCAGATGCGTGTAACGCTCCGAGAGATGGACAAGGACTTGACCCGAGCCCGTAGTCACGGGGAAGGTGGCCTCTTGCTGACAAAGCCAGCGTCGAAGCAACCTACTGTTGGCACCGGTAATGATAGGCAAAAATTCGGTCTTGCCTGGTGCAAAGTTGACCTTGATACCTGCACGGTGCAGAGCAGCATCAACTTCCTTCACCATGCAACCTGCCCTATCCAAAAGCTCTGCAGGCTGATCAGCGAGCACCGGGAACGCCACATCATCCATCCAACTGGGCGCCGGCAAAACCAGAGCCTCGCCCCCAGAAGTGGTAGGCCACAACGGACGTATGCCAAGGGCATCAGCCCGTTCTGAAATGTCCGCAAGGACTCTCCCAAAGGCCAACTGAAATAGCAGGTCCGCCAACGGGGCTCCTGGGACGGAGCCTGTGCGGGTCCGGTAGAAATGAGCGGGATCCCGTCCAACACAATACCAGGTATTATCGAGGCAGGCCGCCACGAAGCGCTGTATAGCGGAAGGCACCGCGGCTGTGGCCAGAAGACCCGGCCCCATAGCCTGTAGGATGAAACGGATGCGATCTTCCTCTAACTCAAACACAGCATCCGCAAGCGCCTGTATGAAATCCTGGTCACTGCAGGAGGCTGTGCCCAGTAGCGGCTCTCTCAGAAGGCTGTAGAAAGCGGCTTGGCCGTCAACAAATAAAACTCCGCCACAGAGCTTATAGTCAACGATGCGTCTTACCAAGCCTTTCACATGAGCGCTTGCAACAGGGAGCGGGTTCTTAGGCCTGGAGCCTCCTTGTGCGGGTTGGCGTACACAATCGAACGCCTGAAGGAGGTCTGCCCGAAGTGCACGTGCAACTGCCTTTGCGCCAGGCTCAAGCAACAAGATGCTCCTCCAGCCGGCAGTAGTGTGAGGGGGCTTATTGGGCTTAGGGATCGGGACCACGACCCCACCTCTCCAAATAAGCGGACACTGCCGTCGCAGCTGGCATTTTAGCAGGAGTGCAACATGATGATGCGCTGCCTCAAGGGGAGCCGCCTGGTATGCTTCGGCCGGCAGCGAGGACCAGCCAACCGCTTTTCGGGTAGAGAGTCCGCTGAAAGCACGCGCAAGCCCCGCAACCGACAAACAGTTAGCAACTGGAAAGTCTCGGTCGGCATAGCTGACCCCCCGAGTAACAATGGCCTCAGCGGTGGTGTGGGTGGCACGCTCTGCTTCTGCGAAGTGATCGCCAAGCACTCGGAAGGAGTCCTCCACAACTGCTCCGTCCTCTTGTCTCAGGGCAGGACAGAGCGCGGGCGCTCTGTAGCGGCGACCTGTCTTAGAGATACGCCTACACAGGCGATGCAATGCCTCTACACCCTGGGACCTAGCCTCCTGGAAGGAATGTCGCAAGGCCCGCGCGACATCATTCTTGGCTGACGCTCGGATGAGCCGGGTCATGTCCGTGACTTGTTCACCCAGAAGCGCAAGGTAGTCCTGCCATTCGCCTCTATCGATAATTTGGTGCATGACACGGCGCAGTGCCCGTCGATCTTTGATCAATTGCCAGGTATAGTCCGAGGTCACAGGATCCCGGGGACGATTGGCAAGCTTGGGGCATATGTCCCGGAGGCCGCGCATCAAGTGGGTATTCAAGATGTGGGCATGCTCATCAACAGACACAGCCCAATCAATGCGGGGCACCTGCCTGTAAACCTGTTGAAGCGCTGCCTTGCCGGCAGGTGAGCGAAGAGCCTCAACATCCAACCTGGGCATCTTGGCTGCAGAAGAGCCGGACTGTTTCCAGGCGATGCGCGTAAGCACAGGTTTGTGGTCGTGGTCAACGTGTCCCACAAAGTCGAGGAGTGGGCCTTCCACGACCATTCCCGCCCTGAGCGAGTCGGGACAGCAGACGTAGTCAAGACAAGCTTTTTGATCCCCGGGTCCTTGCCAAGTATAAAAGGGGGCCCCTGACGCGTCTACATACCCGGAGGCGCAAAAGGAATGTGCTCGGACAACGTCGGCAAAGCCCTTCTGATTAACATTGATGCCTGGGCGCAACACCAAATGGTCCACAGGATCGTGGTTGTGCGCATTAGCGTCAATGAACAGCATAGGCACACCATTGTGGGGAAGGCGGCGAAGTGCACTGTGAAGACTGTCCCACCACTTTTGGCAGAAGGCAGCCCCTGACTTAGTCGTCGGGCTATGCGCGACGGCAAAGGCGAAGGTGACTCCGCCTGCCTTGGCTGTAGCAAGGAGCAGGCGAGACGTGGCACAGACTATACACATGCTAGCCCCATCCCAATGCACCGGAGTTTTGTCAACCCTGGCAACGGCAAGACTCTTCGACAGCCAGAGCTGGCAACCCAATTGGCCATCCGCAGCGGGGCTGTGAAGAATGTGATAATGCCGATTGTAGCTCCGACCTGAAGTGTTGGTGCGTGTCTCCTGGAGCCCAACGACAGCCACCCCCTTGCGATGAAATTGAGCGCATAAGCTCTCTTGCTGGGAAACGGCTTGCAGAGTCAGGCAATTGTAAGTAGCGGCCCGAAAGTCAAACGAGACTTGGGCTGTCATGGGAGGTGGCGTAGGGCACATATCGGAAATGCCCGCGTCAGGGGGACGCACATAGGCAGCATCAGCCAACGCCCCATTGGGCAGAACAGTAGGCACAGAGGGATGCAAGCCTGTGGCGGCCCAGAGCCAGGCCAACGTGGAACTCGTCTGTGCTTCAAACAGTGCAGTCGGCAACGTCCCGGCAATCTCTCCCCTAGCTGCCGATTTGGCTGCAGCATCAACAAACTCGTTTAGCGGGTGGCCGGAGTGCGCTTTAACGTGCATCCACAAAGGTTCAGTGAAAGGTGCGCGGTCGCGAAGCATAAGGAGATGGCACATAGACCGGCAAGCTTGTGCTAAATCAGAGTCCTGCTGATCATGACAGCTAGCAGAAGCGACAGCCTGGGCCGAGGTCGAGTCGTATCCAATCGAGCAGGGAACGTCGACACAGAGGCAGTGTGCTAGGGTATATGCCATTGCTGCAAGCTCAGTCTCGTAGGCCGAACCGACCGGAACTCCCATGGTATGATAGGAGCCTCCAACCTGGGCACGAATGGTGTGGTGTCCAGCCCACGTCCATAATCCATGATGCAGGGCGAGCGCACAGATTGACCAACCGCATCCTTTTGAGCTCTCGAAAAACGAGCCGTCGACATAGAATTGCAGAGCCTGAGGCTTAGCATCTGGCGGCAGTTTGGGCAAGTTCGTCAAGAATCTGCGTGCGCATGTAGGCACATCCTTGACAGCCTCCCAGTTCGGGTCAAAGCATTGCAGCCCGTACTGCGCAAATAGAAACTGACCCATGTCAGCATCAACCCCAAGAAGCAGCTTGCCCGGTCCTGTACGAGTGGTGTCCTCAGAAAGAAGCTCACTCAACTTTAAGCATCGCACGCCGGACTGCTGCAGCGGCACCGCCGGAGGGGCCGAACGATCACAAAACAAAGGGTTCCTCGCTCCAGCTTGCGGGCGGTCCTTGGCGAGAACCGGGAGTTTGCGCCTGCTAAAAGGAGTAGGAACAATCTGAGCACGCGGAAGCGTAGCAGGGGGCTCCGCTTTGTCAAAGATGATCTGCCTCCTTGGAGCTCTGTGCGAGGAGGTGCAAGCAAGGCTGGTGCCGGTCCGGAGTCCTGCATCGTGTGCCTCGTCACCATCCTCGGCGACTGCGGAGGGCTCACTAGGAGCTCCAGGCGGGGGCTCATGAGAATCAGGGGGTGCGGTGCTTTCGTCCTCTTCCCCTTCAGAAGCAACATCATGGAGGAAGCGAGGGTCAGCAACCTGGAGCAGCTGGTCCCCATGCCTGAGACCCCTCTGGGGGTGAAGAGAAACACCGTCATTGGCCGGTACCCCTGTCAGAACTTCAACTGCGGGGTGAATCAGCAGGACTAAAGCATGGCCCGAATGGTGAGGGGCGGGCGTGAGAATAGTACTCACGTCGCGATACCGATACGGAGGAACAAAGTCGGCATCGTACTGCTGATGGCTAGGCGTTCTGGTAGCATGCAACCCTTCGGGAAACCCAGACAGTTGGCGAAGAGCAACATTAACCTGATCTTCAGTAGGCGGCTCACCAGTGCCGAACTGAATGAAGACATCACCGTGGTGTGGCCCATATACTCTGGCAGTACCTTCCCGCATGTAGTGGCTGCCAAGCTGGAAGCGGCGGAGACGGACCTCTGAATGAAAGTCCTCGGCGTCCATGGATGCATCAAAGAGCCAAGCGAAAGGGCGAAGCTGCGGACACAAGGAAAGCAGATATCCGAGTGGCACAACTCCAGGGCAACGGAAACCGCTGCATGGCTGTAGCATGTCGCCCGTACGCACATGGCGCATACATGCCGCTTCGGGCGCACCATTGATATAGAGCCTCCATCCGTCGTTGCGCCAGGACGCATCAAGTACAAGACAGGTTGACTGATACGGCTGGTGCAAATTAACTTGCAGCTGCTGGCCGAGGTGGCGGCCATCCCAAAGGGTGGCGATAGCGCGTCCTTCTTGTATGGCCAGTATGGCCTCTTGGTGGAAACCAAGTCTGAGTGGTTGTGCGCCCGCCAACACGAGTCCAAAGAGGGGTGGGAGCGGACTCTGCTCGTTGTGTTGCTGCAGGAGCTGGAAGATGAGCGCGTCCACCCCGGCATTATCTGCCAGGCAATCGACGGACAAGGCAACATCACCCCGAAGCACAGTAAGCCTGATGGCTGGCGGGTGTTGCGTAGCGGGTCCAATCCTTGGCCTGCCGGGTCGTCCAGTGACAATGACAATGCCGGTTTCCATGGCAGGACCTGTGTGAGTGGAAGCTGGGGGGCTGCGCCCAAACATTTTGGTAACTCTAATGTGTTGAACAGTCTGCAAGTCCATGGGCAGGCGAGCAGGCAAGACCCCCGCAGCATCGGTGAACACCATAGTCCCCTGATCAGCCTGCTGCGCCAAATCATGCGGCGGGACAATGAGGCGCTGTATGGTGTTGAGGGCATTGGTGCGAGGCTCACCTGCACGATGCTTGACCGTGAAAATCGGTTCCCCAATCCCTCGAAGATCCCAGACCAGGGGAAACTCGTCTGGAGGTTTCATAACAACCTGGAGAACGATCTGCGGGACAGGAAGCCCCGGCACAGGCTGCACCAACACCTGGACGGCTCCGACATCAAACGGGGAGCTGTACACTGCGGTTGCAATAACTTCATGCAGGGTTGCATGAGGATGTGCTCGCCCCGTGATGCGATGCCTTACCGGGTCAAAGACAGTGAAAGCACCACTGTGGGGACCAAGACCAAGTCCCGACCAAGTAAAGGCACCAATCGGAGCTCCAAAGACGGAAGATTCTCTGACCTGTGCGGGGTGTATCTGCATCTGCGAAGCCCTAAGGAGAGCTGCATTAGACGGTCTTTTCAAGGAAGAACCACGCACGGGAGGGGGTGGTGTGCGAGCTTCCCGATCAGGGTTAGGGAGCTCCTTGGGACCGTAGTGCCTCTGGCCAGCGACCAGATCAGGAGTATTGTTGAGAGCAGCGTCCTCTACTCTCCTTGGGACGGGGCATGCAAGTGTCGTGTTATGCACAGACAGGCCATTGCTCCGTCCTACTTTGACAACAGCAGTGCCAGGAGGAGGAGAAGGGCGAGAATCGGTAGGACTGAGGCTAAGCTGGAAAAGTCCAGTTTGGTCAAGTGCATCAAGCTCAACGGCATCTACATCATAGTCGTGCGCTAGCCTAACAGCCTGCACGTGGTCCGTAAGTCCCAACCCTGTCTGCACCTGCTCGAGAGCTTGCCCCGTGGGGTCCACGAGGTTGTATGGCCATCGCGGAAGGTGGCGAGGTGGGCAAGCCGCGGCGCAGAGCTCAGAGAGCGCAGCAGCATTGCTTCCGTCAGCAGCATGTACCGTGCAGATGCGACCCTCAACACCTCTAAAGTCAACAGGAACGGCCTGTTCATTAGCTGCACAGGCGGAAACCCAGCAAGCCTTTGCATAAGGACTCGGACTGCACGCGCTCTTGGGACAACACTGATGGCTTCGGCGACCATGTCCTCAAGAGTCCATCCTCTTTGCAGAACAAGCACCTGAGCCTGGCCCGGCACAGAAAATACAGCAAACCTGTCCTGCTGAGCCGCCGTGTAGTCTGACACTCCCCCAGCTGCGCGGTGCCCTGAAAACCAGTGGAAAGTGGCAACGGGCCGCCCGCGGACTTCTGGCCTGTCGAGCTCCTCAGGCAGCACTTGCACCCTAGAAGAAAGGTGAAGCCGCAAGGAAGGCATTGAAGTGGGCTTGGGAGCAGACGCAAGTCGTCCCAACTGAGAGGATTGAGGAGGTGGCCCGTTTGCCGTGCAGGGGACTCCCCGCACAAGCTGCGACAAAGGGCGAAGAGGGGCAAAGGACGCCTTTGGGAAACCTCGGCAGGCCACGGATAACTCCCGAGCCCACAAGTTCGCAGGCCTACATGGCCCATCTGCAAAACACACCTTCAACGGTAGGGGATGAGCGGACCGGTGGATGGCTGAAGGTCCCGGCAAAACATGCCTGCAGTCAAAGAAAATCTGTACAGGAGGACCTACGGTGCGCTCACTCACAGTGTCATCTGCACTTGAGGAAAATCGCGAAGCCACCCCATCCTCGCGGCCTCTGGCTTCGTCAGCTGCATCGGTTCCTCTTCTGCCATGGTGGGCACCGGAAAGCTGGAACGCCAGAGGACACAAATCGGAAGTGGCCTCAACGCTTTCCTGTGCCGCAGTATCCCACAAGCTGCTGCCCATCAGCAGCCTGCAGTCCACGTTGTCGAAGGGACTTGTCGCCCAGTCAGGTAGGAACTCCTGAAGGGCTACATCAGCCTGTGCACAAAGACCCAAAAGGGGTCCCCAGAACTCTCCAATGAAGCTCCGGTCATCCGCTATGGTGTGTGGCACCATGCGGGGTAGCATAGGCCCAGCAGCCTCACAGAGGCAAGCTACTGGGCCGCGCGAGGGGGCTGTTTGCCAACCTCGTCTGTGGGCGCTGGCGGCACTTCGCCAGCCGCCGGTCTGGAGCGCCGTGGAGTTCGCTCCCGATATTGCTCTGCTTGATCCTTCGCTGCTTGCTGAGCTAGCTCGAGGGCTGCGACAAGTGCTTGTTCCTTGTCCGTAGCCCTTTCGACTGTCTTTCGGCATCCTCCGCAACCTCTGCATCCATGGCGTCGATGTGCTCGTCGGTGAGGTCGACGGTGTCGTTGGAGGGAGCCCCTCCGGAAGCCTGTTGCAAGGCCTGTGTCGCCGCAACCAGCTGTGAGGTCCATTTCTCTTCGGCCTCCGCATACTCGCGCATGCTGTTGTTCTTGATGTCCAGCTGCTTGGCGAGGAGGTCCTTGAGTCCTGCTAGGTACCCATTCCACTCCACCATGTACTGGGCTCTGGCCTTGCGGAGATTGCTGAGCTCTTGTCTCGCCTGGCTCTGTTGCTTGACCAGGCGATGTAGCGACTTCTCCGTCGTCTTGAGGTCCGCGGCAAAGTGGTTCTCCAGCAGAGCCTGCGCCTGAGGAGGCACGGCATCCCGCTGCTGTGTGAGTGCCGTCATAAGCTCTGCCATGGCGGCCGGCGCTTTGTCGCCGCCCTCCGTCGAGGTCACAGCCGGCGGAGAAGGCAGCTGTGGAGCCTTCGGCGTAGCCGGTAGCGCCTGAAGCAGCTGTTGCGAAAGTCTCTCCGAGGGCTGTCCGGGCGTGGCTGGCGTTGACTGCTTGCCCTGATTCACCTTGCCACGACCTTTGCCCTTGGCACCACCATCTCCTCCTCGAGCACGTCGAGGCGACTTGGGCCGCCAACTGTCCGCTCTGCGCCTCGGAGAGCTCGGCATCCCTTGCCACTGCTGCCCAGCCCAGGCCTGTCCATCCGGTTGGGCTCTCGAGTGGCTGTAGCTGGCATGATTCCAGTGAGCCCCACAGGCCGAGCAGAAAGTAGCTGTAGCCTTGTTGGTAGAACCGCAGGTACATCGCCAGGGCCCCATATCTTCCTGTAGTTTTGCTCGCGCGTGCTCGACTAGGGTACTTCTGGAGTGATGGCCACCCAAGGCCCTCAGAGCTGCTAGTACTCGAAGCCGACACACTCTGCTGCCGGAAATCCAGAGCCGCAGTGCGGTCCTTCCCCGCGTACGCCTCTTGCGTGCCCGCCGGTGCCAGGCAGGCTCTCCGGTGGCACTCCTCCTCGTCCAGCCCCGAAGCGGCGTGATCAAAGAAGTAGATGAAGAAATTCAGAAGGAGAAAGATTCCAATCCAGAGGGGACACCCACGTCCCATAAAAGATGCAGCACAAGTCGTGCTGTCCACAAAACCGAATCCAGCCTCCGAAGAGGGGAATATCCAGCCTCCGAAGAGGGGAATCCGCGGCAGCCGCCTCCAGAAAGGTACAGCGGAGCCGCTCCGAAAAGGTACTCGGCGCCGGTAGCAACCGAGAAACCACGTGGTACCACGCGAAGCGTGAACGCACTGGGGTCAGGCCAGCGTCTCGCAGTGGACTCCGAAGAGAAACTACACTGCTCGCTGAAGCCAAACGCCTGGCTTGAGAGTTTTAGGGTTTAGGGTTTAGCGTTTGGGGGTTTAGGGTTTAGTTCTTTCGACAATTTGAGCGTTTTTGGCGGGGGCTGAGAGTTTTAGGGTTTCGGGGCCTTTACGGGGCTCTGGGTTGTTGGCTTCGGGTTTATATGTAAGGGTCTGAATAAACAGCAATAATCTTCCTGTGGGTCTCTCCTCAGAACTATACTTTCGTACATCCCAAGGCCCTAGAATTTTTGGTGAAGGCCTCTGTATTAGGGCTCCAAGGCTTCTTCTTTGAGTTGCAGACCATGCTTAGGTTTTACGGGTTTAGGTTTTGAGGATGTCGGGTTTCAGGGTTCAGGTTTACGGCTTAGGCTTTAAGAGTTTAGATTTAACTGTTTGGTGTGCCGGGTCTGAGGGTTTACGGTTTAGGGTTTAGGGTTCGACGGTTTAGGTTTGGGGTTTAAAGGTTTACGGTTTATGGGTTTAGGGTTACAGGGCTCTGCGCCTTGCCTAGAAGCCCAAACACGGCAAGCCTTCCAGGGTTCCCTGAACCCGAAGCCCTAAACCCTGAACGCTGGTTTAGGGTTTAGGGTTTAGGGTTTAGGGTTTAGGGTCTAAACCCTAAGCCCTAAACCCTAAACCCTAGACCCTGAACCCTAAACCCTGAACCCACCGATAGAACCAATAGAACCAGTTTGCAATGCCCACAGATTCAGACTTGACGAACCAATAGAACCAAACGTGTATCAGCAAGACCTTCTCCGGGGAAACTTCCGAGACTTACATAGACGCACGGATAGAAGTATGTCAGCATCTATACAGACATAGAAGAGATCATCGGCGAATTCTGATAGAACCCCCAACCCTAAAACCCTAAACCCTAAACCCGAAACCTCAAACCTCTAGGCCCTAAGCCCTAAACCCTAAACCTCTAGGCCTTAAGCCCAAAACCCTAAACTCAAGGCTCTAGGCCCTAAACCCTAAAGCCTTGAACAGTAAACGAGCGATCCGTCTCCCCTAAACCCTAGACCCTAAACCCGAGACCCTAAACCCTAAACCCTAAACCCATAAACCGATAAACCCATAAACCCTAAGGCCCTAAACCCTAAACCCTAAGCCCATAATTCCTAAACCCGTAAACCCAAAGGCCCTAAGCTATCCATCTCTGAAGGCCCTCCCTCCACCTCGGGTGATGGTTACCGGGCCAACGGGCTCGGGCGTGGCGAAGCAACTGGGCTTGAAAAGGGGCTTATGGAGACTTGGGGTTTAGGGTTTAGGGGTTTAGGGCTTTAGGGTTTAGGGTTCAGGGTGTTGGGATTCAGGGTTTTGGGGTTTAGGGTTCAGGGTTATAGGGTTTTAGGGTTTGGGAAACCCGTAACAGGAACGGGGACCGAGTTCCTGTAACATCCCTCCAGGCCGCCCCTCGCAACCGGAACCAGTTTAGGGGTTTAGGGTTTGGGTTTAGGCTTAGGGTTTAGGGTTTAGGGTTTAGGGTTTAGGGTTTAGGGTTTAGGGTTTAGGGTTTAGGGCTGCAACAATGACTTGTCTCACATCCACCCGCTCTTGTGGGCTCGCCAACTCAGGGACCGCTTTCCGGTCCCCCACTTATACAGCTTCAAAAATGTCATGTCATGTGGCACTAGAAACTGACCTCATATGTCCTGAATTTCCGATGGCTACAGCATCGGTGTTGCCATTGCATGTGTGCGCTGCGAGTGAAACTGCAAATTTCGTGACTTGTGTGCTCGATCGTATGACGAAGGCTCCCTTGTGTAGTCTCGTCACTTCTTTCTTCGTCCTACTTCTGGTGCTAAGAGCTGACCGAAACCCCAAACCCCCAAAGCCGTTCTCGAGCGTTGAAAGCCGTAGTCGACTGGCGAATGCTAGAACCCTTGAACCTGACCCGTCAACCAGGAAACCCCTAAACCACTAAACCCTCGAACCCCAAACCTCCTAAATACCTCTAAAGCCGCAAAGTCCTAAAGGTCAACCCAGAAAACAAGCCAAGCTGGCGCTGGTCAGTCCACGATGGCGTGCAAAAGCCTAGATCCGCCACCAATAGTAATAGTACCCGTAGTACGGCAACTTCGACTTGCATTAGTACGAACCGTTTTGTAAGATAAAACATCCATATTCCTTCGGCAAAAACAATATGAAGAACTAAACCCGGTACTGCGCTATTGAAGATACTAAGATACCCTTCGGCCACACACCATTACTTGATGCATAGTCCTCAGCGCTGAGATTGCGTCGTTTTTGCTGTCAAATTCCGGCTTACCCAAACCCTAAACCCTAAACCCTAAACCCTAAACCCTAAACCGTGGTCTGCAAAGCATCGGGTTGAAGACGTCCCGAGCCAGTTCATTGCAGGTCTAGGGCTTCCCAAACCCTAAAAGCCTACAGCCTAAAATCCTAAGTAAGCTCCAAACCTGAAGCGCTAAAGCCGCTCTCAAGAATCACCCTGAAGCCCTAAAACCCTAAAACCCTAAACCCTAAACCCTCAACCCGAAAAACCTGCAGCATGCGACTCTTGAGGGGTAAGTTTTTGGTGTCCTCACTGCAGTGCCGAGGCAGTGTGAGATGCTCGGCCAGGCCTCTTGGCCCTCCCCGGCTGCAGTTTAGACTTAGTTAGCCAATAGGAGAACTTTAAACTTTTTGGCTTTATATATTAGGTCTATCCTATGAAGTTTGAGCTTTTTTGGGCCTGGTTGTTGAAGAAGAGAGTAGAGTTTTCGGGTTTAGGGTTTAGAGTTTTCGGGTTTAGGGTTTCGGGTTTCGAGTTTCAGGGTGTAGGGTTTAGGGTTTCGAGTTTAG
Organism: Symbiodinium sp. CCMP2456; assembly: GCA_905221635.1. Classification (NCBI taxonomy): domain Eukaryota; class Dinophyceae; order Suessiales; family Symbiodiniaceae; genus Symbiodinium; species Symbiodinium sp. CCMP2456. The sequence goes on along the minus strand of CAJNDV010033726.1, from coordinate 3,131 downwards.
GGTTTCGGGTTTCGGGTTTAGGGTTTAGGGTTTAGGGCTTCGGGTTTAGGGTTTAGGGTTTAGGGTTTCAGGGTTTAGAGTTTCGGTTTAGGGTTTAGGGTTTAGGGTTTCGAGTTTCAGGGTTTAGGGTTTAGGCCTTAAAGGTTTAGGGTTTCGGGTTTAGGGTTTCAGGGTTTAGGGTTTAGGCCTTAAAGGTTTAGGGTTTCGGGTTTAGGGTTTAGGGTTTCGAGTTTAACGCTTGGGGTTCAGGGGTGAGGCTTCCTCTAAGGGTGTCAAGGTTTAGGGTCGCAAAGGCTTTTGGGTTTCCAGGTTCGGGGGTTCCTGTAAGGAGTCCTTCATATTTACAAGGGGAGGGGTCCCGTTAAGGGTCTACAGAGGTTCTCACAGGGGGTGCTTTAGGCTTCGGGGCTGTAGGTTTCGGATTTAGGGTTTGGAGGTTTAGGAGCGGTTTAGGTCAGGGCGTTGAGGGGTTTAGGGGTTAGGTCAGGAGTGTAGGGATTTAGGGCTTTAGGGTGGGTGGCGAGTAAGTAGGAACAGGGAACCATCATCATCTGTTGTGACGCTTGTTACGGCCTGCAGCAGCACCTACTATAACAGTTCATCTAGGGCTCTCCCCAATTGTTCGGTCGTTATCGGCCCCTGTAGTATGACAGCCCGAAACCCACCTGCATCCGCTAACACTAAACGTCCTTAGTCCATATTTAAACGCCACCCTCCCACACGAAGAAGGACACGCAAATCACATACCCAGAGCCATGAATCATTAAGGTGTGCCTCTCCTGCCTTAGACTTTCAGCAGGTCTGTGACTCGAGGTTTTCAATGACCTCAAACCCTGAAACCCTAAACCCTAACCCGAAACCCGAAACCCTAAACCCGAAACCCTAGACCCCTAAACCCTAAACCCTAAACCCCTAACCCCGAAACCCTAAACCCCCGAAGCCCTAAACCCTGAATTAAAGCCCTAAACCCCTAAACCTAAGCCCCAAAGGCTCGAAGAACCGGTTCGAGCAAGGTCCGGCCACACCAGCAACGCTTCTTTCACCATGATATGGGACTTTCCGAAAATAAGGGGTACCTTACATTGGGGTTTAGGGTTTAGGGTTTAGGGTTTAGGGTTTAGGGTTTAGGGTAGGGGTCGTTATAATGAGGATCCTACTATTTAGGGTACTATATTAGGGTCCCCTATTTTCGGAAACCCCCATATTACTCCCACGTTTGGCCTCCCGAAAGCCAAGGCGAGCGGACACAAGCGCTACCATGGCGACCTAGGCCCTAGAGCCGATCTCCGAAACCGTAAACTCTTCTAGGCTCTAAAATTGCCAAGGCTCCGTCGACGACCCTGCATGCCACAACAGGGCGGTCGCGTAGCCCTAAGAGGCCTGGCAAAGGCGGCAAGGGCAAGCGCGTGGATCCACGCGGCCCTCCTTGAGCCCCATGCTCGACCCGCATGTCGCGCACCGCGGTGCGCGCGTGGCCACAAAAAGCCTCGCCAACCAGGGGCGTGCTGCGACCAAGCTCAGGTACGTTTCCATCCTGCGTCATGCCGGAGACGTTTCGGCGCAGAGATCTGCCGCGGACACAAATTCCTTCTTCTTGCTGTCCAGTCTAAATGCTACGAAAAGCAAGACCCTCTGCGTGAGACGGTTACTGCAGAGCCGGCTATGTAATCAAACGAGTACGTCACGAGTATCGTGACAAAGGCCTCGCAACCCTAAACTTTAACCCTTAAGCCCTTAAGCCCTTAAGCCCTAAACCCTTAAACCCTAAACCCTACCGCCTAAAGCCTAAAGCCTAAACCCTAAACCTTTGAACCCTAAACCCTTAGAAGGGTATGGTGGCAAAAGCCTGGAGAGGTCTACAAGATTCCGGTGCTCAAGTTGGAAGAGCTCTGGAGGTGCCTTTGCCCAAACCATTCCGAGATGGTTTGGATGTAGGTTTAGGATTTTAGGGTTTAGGGTTTAGAGTTTAGGGTTTAGAGTAAGGGTCCCTCAAAAAGTGAGGGTTTCCTGTTGGGGATTTCGGGTTCAGGGTTTGGGGTCCAGGGTCCAGGGTCTGAGAGGGTTCAGGATTTCGGATTTCGTGTTAGTTTCGGGTTGCGCATTTAGGGTACGGCATTTGGGGTTTCAGGATTTGGGATTTTGGGTCTGGTTTCGGGTTGGGGATTGAGAGTTCGTAGTTGGAGATCTTGGATTTACACCCAAGGGTTTAGGGTTTCAATCCCGAAAGTCTACAACAAACGAAACTCCTCTCGGGTTGGGGGGAAGCCAATATCCCAAACAGCCGACTCCAAACCCCAGGCTTTAAGCCCTGAACCCTAAAACTAAAACCCTGTAGCCTGCTCCCTGAAGCATTCTTTAAAGGGTCCTATAAGGGTTACTATCGAATTTAGTAATCGTGTGAAGGGCCTTCATAGTCTTAACCGAGATGGGGTAGCCCGGACCCTAAAGCAAAAGCCTTGAAGCCCAAAGCCTAAACCCTGCAGACCCTGAGCTCTAAACCCTAAATTCCCTAAATAAACCCTAAAGCCGGCAAACCCTAAACCCAAAACCCCTAAACCCTAAATCCTAGACCCCTAAAGCCCTAAACCCCTAAACCCCTAAACCCTAAACCCCTAAACCCTGAACCGTGAGCCGTCGGCCTGAACGCCCGAGTTGGAACTATGAGCCCGCAACCCCAGATCCGGCTTTAGGGTTTAGGGGTTTAGGGGTTTAGGGGTTTAGGGTTATAGGGAATTAGGGGACCCCTGACGTGGGACGTTTGAAGTCCTACCATCACACTCTGAAGCCCCAATCTCAGACGTTCGTGGATGGGTAGAGCATCCTTAGACCCTCAACCCTAAACCCTGAACCAAAACCCTAAGCCCTGAACAGAAAATTCGGAACCCTAAACAGGATGAATAGAAATTATGGGAATTTCGCTTCGAACTGCATCTTCATCAGCTTCGAATTTTCCTTTAGCGTGTGCGAAGAGACTAATTCCAAGCCGCGCCAACAGCCCAAGCCCAGCCCCAGCCCAGAGCCCACCCCAGCCCAGCCCCGCCCCACCCGCGCGCCAGCCCAGCCCGCCCAACCCAGCCCAGCCCAGCCCAGCCCAGCCCACCAGCCCAGCCCAGCCAGCCCAGCCCAGGCCC
>CAJNDV010033725.1:0-23520 GCA_905221635.1 Symbiodinium sp. CCMP2456 | reverse complement strand
TGGTGGGGGTGGTGTGGTTGGGGGGGCCCGGGCATGCATTGGCAGCCAAAAACCGAAAAACCTTGCGGGATATCACTGGGCGCTGCCCACGGGGGTCGGCGGATATATATATATATATATGTATATATACATATATGTGTAGCCTCTGAGTTATTTCATCGCCCTTGTGCCTCCTCCCTTCTTCACTGTCAGTTCTTTCAATCGTTTTCGCATCTATGCACTAGTCACTACAGAGTCCCAGCAGTGCCCTTGTTAATTGCTCCCGGCTCCCCCACTACCTCGCGCGACTTCGTCCACTGTGAGGTCGGATTGACTCTTGCCCCCCCGCCTACGCCCCGAGGCACCTGTTGGGGGCATTCGCAGCGAGACGGCCCAGCACCCAGCATTGCCTTGTGTCTGAGGGACTCTGCTTAGTACAGGCGCGAACCTGTGTGGCACAAGTCTTCGGCACGTCTGAGGCAATGTGTTTCTAGAGTACGCTTCCCTATAAGCAGCCCCACATGTACCTCGGCAGCCAGGAAATTGAGATCCCGGTCACCATCAGCACACGAGCCATGACCTCAAGTGTGTCTTGACACGTTTGGCTATTGACCATGCATTCCACCTCGTACCGTACTGACCTCGCAGACTTGCCGAAGCCGCTTCAGTGACACATCAAGCAGAGCAGCCGGCATACATACTTCAACAGGTGCAAAAGACATCCTGCAATCAGAGTTTGCTCCAGCCCTTGTGCGACAGTCTTTTCATTTGTAGTGGTGAAGTTTTCCGAACCCAACAGGAGCTTTCCACTGAACTCAAAGAGAACTGCAGGTACTTCCTGAGAGCAGACAAGCCTCGACGTCGATGTGACGGCTGCGCAACAGCCAACACTAAGCAGACACAACGTGACACAGTGAGAGAACGCTTGAACCAACGTAGGGCATGTGTCAACAAAGAGTTTGGAAGATTCTGATCCCACAACCTCATATAAATCTTGAGAGTACTTTGCAGGCCAGTGTTTCGGCGGGTGCTTGTCCGTGTCGTACCACTGCCGGCTACAAGAAGCTTGCAGGTATGTTCTGGTCTGAAAGTGTCCCAGATTTGCTCGAGCTTGTACACGCTCGAACTGTTCCGGACGGGGCAGCTCCTAGTTTTCCTGGCCGATTAACGCTCACAGAGCAAGAATCGAGGCGATCATGTTGGCAACACAGCTCATCATGTGATCGCGAAAGTGGGTTCTTTAGCCCAGTCGTGCACGCACGAGAATGTCAGGGCATCTGAAATCTGGCCTTTAATCTTCGTACAGACTTTCCTGGTGAAATTTCGATATGTGTTTCGCTTATGTTGAATTGCACCTGCTGGGGTCCCTACGTCGCACTACTAAATTGAAGCATGGCTCTGTGTGTGTGTGTGTTGGAAAATTTGCCTTCTTTCTTGCTTACAGTCTTTCGGCACATGGCAAGCTGCATACGCTTGGCTCGATGCGAAACATGTCGTGATGCGAGCTCCTAGGTGTTTCGACGCCTTTCTTGATGGGTTTTCAGTTTTACGGGGGCTTCAGTGTACCTGGCAGCAGACATCACGATGTGTCAAGAAAGCTAGCTGTATGCCGACAACAATACGGATGCCGTCTGTGCATTGATTTACTGGCTGTATGACGGAAGCTTGGACATGTGATGCTTGGCTGGACTGAGACTCTCGTGATCAAGGAGCTGATCTCACAAAAGCCTTTAGCCCAGCGAGTGCGTCAGAGCATTCCGGTGAGAGTCTGGTTTGGGCTCTGCCGAGGACAGGCGTCCATGTGGACGACCTTAAGATAATGGCCAAAGCTGGGTCCTTCATGAGGATGCTCAAGAACTCGGATGAGGCGGGTAAGACGCCATGAAGCCATGAACCTAAGATAACCTAAGCAGAAGGAACATGTCCAGCGTCCAAACCTCGAATAAACCCAACACTGCACAGGTGCGCTCCCGAGTTTTTGTCAAAGGCACAGAGCGAGTGCGGCTCGGGTGTTTCCAGGGTGAGCCTAAAATACTCAGCAGGTGTTGAGAGTTTTTCGAGGAAGAAGCAGTCGCTCCGCACTCAGCACAGACTGTCGGTGTAGCTAGAATCAGCAATGTGCAACAAGATGCAACAAGCGAATGTGGCCACTGCCAGCAAGCTCGCCGCATGCAAGAGTTGGGTGGTGTACGAAACTGCAGGCTGTTTCACTGAACCACTCAGAATCGGGAACAACACGGATCATGGACCCTTCATACTTGCAGCCGTGGCATCCGGAGGGTCCCGGATAGAAGGTATCAGCATCCTCATGGAATTATCGGAGCTGGTCACAACGGCCTGCGCCAGGCCTAGTTGCTGCCAAGTATGCTGCGTTCCCGGTTGTGCCATATGCGGGTTCTTTGCCAGGCGCTTGTCTTTGCCGAGCACAAAGACACCAACTTCGTTCTTTTCGATCGTCACAACAGGCAGCCTCTCAGTCACCCGAATGTGGTGTTCCAGAGTGCATGTTTCCAGCCACCTTGAAGCAAAACAGGGAGTCGGCGGGGCCGGATACACCAGGGATGTGGATACACATCGGGACGTGCATTGTTCAGGAATGAGGAGCAAAGGAACAGGACCCTAGCTTGACTAGTTGGAGCTCATCAAGGGAGGGACTGGTAAGGTTTCGTAAACGTACCGACACTGCCAGAGCAAGAGACAAGGCTAATTATTTTTCCGTTCCGATGAAAACTGCTAGCGTACGAATCACTTGGCCTATTCTGGACAACATCGATCGAGATTTGCGGCGGGGGCCGTCCTACTAGCCGTGCATTGTGTGGCGGCTTCCCAGTCCAAGCAGCACTGCCAGCATCTGGATCGCTGTCCGAATCGTGGCGATAGTTGGGTCCGGCACGTCCGTTGCCTTCGCATGGATAGCCTGGTCTGGAATTTGCGGTTTTGCACATGTGATGCCTGACGCGCTGACACTATCTAACACTCTATAATCTGGAATCAGGCAGCTCATTGGTTGGGCTGCGGTAGCTGACTCTCGAAGCACCACAAGACAGTACCGGAACCTATCGAGCCTTGGAACCCAACCTAAAAAACAATGAGTTGCAGGACTGACCGCGTGGCAGCCGGCGTCCCTACCCATTGTATATATGAACTTGGCGCCAAACTGGTGCGTAGGATTGTTTATCAAGCGATTCAACACACCCTGCACTTTGCAGGATTGGTGGCACTTCCTGGCTCGACCACGCGAACAAATTCTCCAAGGACTCAGCTACTGTAGCAATGCAGTCACACAGCAGTGTCAGAAACGATCCACAGAAGGCTCAAGTGGTTTGTCCAGAATAACACCTTGTTTTTCGTCTACGCAGGTTCAGACCGAGCTTGGAACTTATCACTTGAACTACTCCGACCAATGTGAGTGTCCCAAGGCAGGCATGGCGATCTGACCACATGCCCACTGAACTGTTTCGTGCATTCTCAGTGATTGCATTGCAAGGGCATGTCCCCTTGGCCGAGCAGGTTTTTCGCTCAGTGACCGATAAGCCGCAACACATCAAATCGGCAAGAAGTTTGACCGGCTTGCTCAGGGACGAGCTCTTGAAGCACTTCGAGGAGGCTCTCTGCAACGAGGGCACCCTAGACTCTAGATTCTAGATGCTCGCAGGAGTATTTGTTTCTTGGTTTGCATGGGAAGCCGTCGCACGCGCAGATCACGCGGTCAGCAGCAGAGGCTCAGGACATCCGCGGCACGAAGCTCCGTACGGGGGGTGGATACTCTCCAAATTCCGTCGGCAACTGACTAAGTGTTGACATCCTGCGCCTTGTGTGCTTCTCACTGCTTGTCTTCACCGACTTGGTCAAACGCGCCACTGCCAAGCAAGCACGCACCCTATTTGGGCCATCACATTTGGGATCATTTGGGGGCACTCTGCAGCCGAGCCGCTTTACGTGCATCAGCGTGATGGACGGGCTTGCACGTACGCGCAGGTCGGGGGGACCTCCCCTCAGCTCATGCCCCAGAGCAAGCAAAGAGCGAGATAGCTTTCGCACCCGTTCCACATGCCTTACAAACAGCAAACAGTGGGGGGCCCCTGTGGCCGGGGCGCTTGACTCGCGCCCTAAACCCTGTGGAAGAAGGGAGAGAAAGCGAGAGAGCTCACTTGCCTCAATCGTCGCGTGAGTCTCGCACTTTTGAAGCTGCAATGGCTGCACCTCCCAACTCTGCGGAAGCAGCAATTCGCGCACGTTGGGTTTGTGCAGCTTCAGGGCTTTTGGAACTTTGGAGAGGAAGTCCCGGAACTCATCCCACCACAGAGGTGTCTTCGACTCGACATCACTGCCCCTCGTGCAGGTGTGTGATGCATGGGGCCTCAGGGCACACTTCAGACTCGGCACGGATGTGTTAAGGCAGGCCCTGGACTGACAACAGTCATTGGTATGCTTCGTGTCTCAGCTTCATCACCTGATGGTTTCAGGTACGCGGTAGCGAACGATGGGAATGATCAAACGTACAGGCTCTCACTGCGGCGAGACAAGGAGGCGCAGCGCATGGCGAGATGTCTTTTGCCACGGTGCCGAAGAGTAGAGCTCTGCTCCGACCACTGTAGATAGGAGTCCGAAGTGATGGCCTGCTCCCCAGAGCAAGACTGAAGGTTCATCCTAGCAAAGGATGTTCGAAGTGCCCTGTAGGTGTCCAGCTTCGTGATCTATCCCGGCAACCTAACAAACCCCCGAAGGGAGGTCTGGGCCCTGCGCCTCCGTTGCTAAAGCCACATGACGAGACAGGGCTTTGTGTTCCAGAGACCTGGAACGGGGAGCCAGGACTACAAAGGGGAGGACGTCTTTGGAGTCCTGGCCTCAGTCTAGATGCCTCTCGAAGCGGAAACGGCGGAAAGTGTTTATCTCCAGGGTCCGATCTCCTACGGCATGTTCGACGAGACGGACTATGATGCCCTCACCGGCAAGCGCGCCACTACCTCGTGATGTCTCCTGGTTTCAAGATCTTTCAAGCAAAAGAAGACCGGCTTCCCTTTTGTTCCCAGGTCGCCATCGTGGGCTTTGGTGCTTTTGCTGTAGAGAACATTCGCACCTGCGTGGAGCTTAACTAGAATACTTTGCAAACGAAGACAAGCTTTCTGCGAAACCCGTGCAGTTCTCGTTTGTATAGGTTGCGAGCACCGCGTTGACAAGATATTTCTGGTCTGTCGGAGGTGGCCAAAATATTGATCTCGCATGGCTCTATGGTTTTTAGGGCTTGGCACTTGGAGGAAAAACCTCTGCATGCCGCGAATGGTTTCGTCTGAAGCTCGGAAGGTTCTTTGCAACTCTGCGACACTCTACAACTCAGCCTCAGGTGGTGGATCAACGGATCCGCTTTTCCCGTGTCTTCAGCAGACGTCCTTCGCGAAATGGAGGTCGGCATGATTCCATTAACACCATTCCCAAGCTTCTTCAGAGGCTGTGCACAAGCTAGAGTTAGTGCGAGGTGAAACATAGCTTCCTACAGCCAAGGTGCTGGATGTGAAGTCACGAATCCGTCCACAAACTTGAGTATTCAGGAAAGCGCACTGTACGGGACAGAGCCAATTCAGTGGTCAGTCGAGACACCCCACAGCAGATCAAGATCAAGGGCGCAATTAGCCTTGGCTTCAGCGACTGCCCGAGGGGTTCCCAGGCCCGCCTGAGGCCGTGTGAGGCTGTTCAGCACAGTCCGTGTACAAAGGTTCCAGTACAAGGCGTTTGTGGCATGTGTTCGTTTGAGTAATCTGGTCTGAGATCTGGCCGTATTGATGCCGACATGCAGCTGGTATCCCGAGGGCTGGAAGTTCGCACGATCAATGTCTTGGTCAAGAGGCATTCTCTATGCCGCTATGCCTGTCACATGCAGGTCTTGTCCTCATGGAAGCTTCGAAGTCCGCCACTCCACCCTAAATTCAAAGCAGTCAGCAAATTCATCACATTGGCAGGAACCAGGAAAAGCAAAAAGTGTATTTGATTCGGGCGGGTGCACGCAAGCCGTGATTATGCATGTCGATGTATGATGTATAGGTTTCAAGCAGATTCTAGCTCATATCCACGTCCTCGCAACTCTCCAGCTCTTTTTTGCGAGTGGGTCTAAGCTGCACGCTCCAGGATGCGTACAAGATGGTGGGGGACGATCCGTGCGGACCACAGCCTGGACAGTTTCTCTTCGAGTTGGCAAAACTGCATGACAGGTGGGGATATTATGCAGTCCTTTGCAACGAGTCTCGGACAAATGTCACCATCTTTCAGAAGGCCGCTGCTGAGCTGTGCTGAGCTGTTGTGTTTGGAAACTGGGAGTCGTGCTGCCTTTTTCAATACTAGGCGGGCATAGCATTGGCCACAAAGTGTGTTCAGGTCACATGGGCCAGCCCAGCAGTCACAGTCATAAACCGAAACAGAGTTGTTCACTTCTTGCCGAGCGTACATGCGCAGGAGGTTATCATGGCAACGAAGCTTCGACTTGCCGATAGGAACGGGTATCCCGCAATCTTCGGCGTTGGTTGACTCAAAGCAGCTGATCAGAGGATCCTCGGACCTCCGATGATCTTTCTGCTGAGGTTATAAGTTGTAAAGCACCTGGTGCAATTCTGTGCAGTTTGTTCGTGGTAGCAGTACTGGAAATCGAAGGCTCGACCAGAAGTATGCAGCCGAGCTGACTGTCTGGAATTGTGATACAGCAAACACTTGAGCATCCAAACGAGTTTGAGGGACCTTACTTGCCTTACTTAAGGTAGACTCGGGTACTTGACCAGGAAGGTCGCTACCAAGATTGGCTAAATGTGCTTGAATCAGCTGACGAACGCTGCAGGCTCGTTTTGGGATCGGCGACATTTACTTTCTTTCGAGGCAGGCAGGTCCATACCATGGTTCTCTAGTCGCTTTGAGATCGGTCACCTGCTGCGGTGAGGTATTACGGCAAGACCGAGGTGGTTCAAGGAACCATCAAAAGGCTCGGTGAGAAGTCGCTTCATTTGGAGGATGGCACCAAGTTGGAGGATGTTCAGGCAGGATGCATGCCCCAAATGCTGGAGACGGTCATTAGATTCACGAGTCCTTGACCATGACAAGAATCAAAAACCACAGGCAAAGCAGTCACCACGCATCAGAACTATCTTGCTCATCACCATTCACGTCCATCAAACAATGTCTGTAGTATGTAATGTCGTGCGCTTCCTCGCAAGACCGGTGTATATGCACGTCTACAGTGTCGTTCTTTAAAGGCAAACGTCAGGTTTTTCCAAGTCCCTGCCCGGCAACAGAACAACCGCAAAGACAATGAAGATAACCATGGCGTGGGGGAATGCAGCTCTTTGTCTTCTTCGTGGTGCTGGTCCATGACCATGCTGCTAGTCTACGGTACATTGTTGAGCAATTTGGACATCTTTTTCTGCGGAGGCTGTTCTCAAGCTCTTCGGATTCGTGCCGGAATGGGCTGTGGACAAGTTCCTCCAGCTGAAGCACCTCTCTGGAATTTGGGCATTTGGCCCAGGATGACAGGGCGCCCAAGTGTAGTCCGTCACAAATCCGCTGAGCATGTCTGATAGCATCGGTTGGCATCGCCTTGACGTTGACGACACATGCGATGACAGCTGACAGTTGCACGATGACTCTGGTGTAGATGGTTGTATGCAAACGACAACGAAAATGATCCAGCCGCATGAAGAGATGGCGGTGAAACCACGATTGTCGCCACCACCGCTTCCACCACCATCACCAGCACAACCAGCATTAATTAAGCAAGATGCAAAAGCCACAACTCAGAGCCACCAACAACAAGATGCAGACAAAGAAAGCAGCACCAGAACCAGCACCAGCCCGCGGCGCATGAACCCTTAAGTCTTTAGTAAGCCCTTCTCTCTCACGGTCTCTGCTTAGGCCAGTCAGGCTATGCAAGGCTCTCTGCCGGCTTGCGCCGGTTTCCAGCCTGTCCTCTCAAGGTTTCGCTGCCCATGACTCATGACCCTTCGCTCCGCTGTTACCAATAGGTCAACTGCGGCCAAATTTCTTCGCAGCGCAGCCCAGTACAGCTTTGCGTACTCAAGTGCTGCCTGTGCTGCTGTGGAGTTTCAGTCGCTTTTGTCAATGAGCTCGGGATTTGGAGTCCGATAAAATCTGAAGACCCCGGGGCAGACATGAGCTACCTGGGATTTCGATGGCGCCAGCACCAGCAGCACCCGCAACAGTGACAGAACAGCAACCGCAGCGGCAGCGGCGGCGGCAGCGGCAGGCGCAACCGTAAGCGGAAACAACACTATCTCTTGTTCAACTGCTTATTACTGGTTTTAGTGATGCTGAGATAGCAGGCTCTGTTACATGTGAAAACTACAACGGCAGCAAAGAAAAACAACTACCACAACTGCAACAGCAAAGGAGCGACAACCGTGGCAGCAGCGCTGCCAAGCGCAAAGCTTGGCATGTCTGTTTTGAGTGGGTTCTCAGGTCAACGACGATTACCGGATTGGCACAATGTCGGAGTTCCCGACAGTAAATGCACAAAGATTTGGTGGAACATCTCTGTCTCCTGGGGCTGTGGGATGGTGCAATATCTTCTATCATTTCTGGTGCCCGGATCGCAGCCAAGAAATTTCCAGCTTGTCGTGATCCATTGAAGTTGCGAATAGCGACGCCAGCTGCTAGACTAGACCAAGGAAGTATCCACAGGATTTCGACAAGATGATTGCTACCGGCATGCTGCCGAAGCACTTCCCAAATCTTCAGAAAGATGAGCCAGGCTGCCCGATGCGTTTTTTGGGTTGAGTTCCATTCTGATGAGGACGTCTTTCAAGCACCTTGTGTGCAGGCTACGTCCTCGATGCAAAGATCGGATCCCAAACTCTGATTGCCATCAGCAGCCTGTGTCCCGAGCTCGCAGAAGTGACTGCGAAATATGATGACAGCTTCAAGCGCAAGAAGCAGCCAAAGTCTCAGTGTTTAGCCTCGGATCCGAATTCCTTTGCTGATGTAGTTTTCATCTCTGCCACTGGCACTATAAGGTGGGGGACGCACTCTCTGGAACAAATCCAAGCGTTGGCAGAAGAAGACTGGTTGCGGTATTGCCAGATGTTCAAAGAAGCGGGCGATTCAAGGTCCGGCCGGCTGTTGTGTGCGAAGACCGAGATGGGACCCTTCAGGCCGTTTCCACCATACCCATACTCGAAAGAACGAGTTCAAAAGATGGCGACTTGGCAGAGATTTCGGTGTGCAGCTCGTGGTCTTGGTTAAACCTTGAGGTCGAAAGGCAAGACCGGGAGGAGTACGAGCGCTTTGTGAAAAAGGGCAGCAGCCCTGGCTATGATTTCAGCGGCGAGTAGCACGTAAGGGTGTCATCTGCTATGCTGCCTTCAGGCTGGATTCAGTAGAGCGCAGCAGCACCAGCTTGGGAGTGGTGATCGTCGACGACTGTCCGCCGAGTGCCACTGCTTCTGGACATGAACGGAAGTCAGGGACAATCGCTGTTCAGCACACTGGCCATCGTAGAGCCTGATGTAGCCTCTGCTGCGCTGTGTTCGGTGCAGCCTACAAAGCGCTGCGACGTCGACGTGGCAATGCTGCATCCAGCAAGCTCTCGTGTTTCACTTGCCGAATGCAGGGCGCCTCTTTCACTCCTGCTTGTTCGAAGACAGAGAAGCCATCTCTCCATCAACGTGTCCAGCTGACCTGGCTCTTTGTGGAGCTGTTGCTTTTGTGTGCCAGCTTCCCCCGAAAACTAAGCAACAATGTAATCTAAGAGTTCTCTGACAGCGATACTTCGGCAGGCTTTCAGCTTGACGGGCTGTAATTGCGTCTCAATCCTGCCAGCTTCTATTCTAACAGCTAGTATATCCTATAACTAGCAGGTTTCCCTAGTTTCACATGCCTCAAGTAACCCCCCAAAAGGTAAATATCGTCATGGTATGTGCTTCCGTGGAGATGCAGGCTAGGCTCGGTGGCCCGATACAAAGCAGGATTGTTGGTCAGGCGTGTTTCGTCACTCTTGACAACGTACCAGATGCAGGATGTTGATTCCACACGGCAGTAAGAAGGAGGTCTGACATGTCATCGTGGTCGGATGTGTTCGTACCAAGAACAGGCTCTATCGTCTTGCAAAGACACTCCGACTTTGCAAAGGGAATCAGCAAGACAGCCAAGAAGTCGGAAGTACAGCATGTGATCAATGCTAGCCCCTGTAATGTGAAGAAGGCTTCATTGTTGAGCGCGGAATTGCTTAAATTGTGCGATAAGAGTCTCCAGCGAGCACCAACCGTCAAGCTTGGTCGTGCCGCCGGGAAGGCAGGGCTGTTGGGCTTCTTGCGAGTTTGCGATAGAAGTTGTGATAGACCGAAAATCCCCTCTCAATGCAGGCTGCGAGATGTAACAGCTAGTCGGCGGTCGACTAGCAGAAGGCAGCTGAGAGGGCTCCGAATTGTTGCAACGGCAGCAAATTGCGCTGCAGGCCACTCGATGGCATGGCCTGCGCCAGTACGAGGTACAGGCACTCGATGCACATCGTGATTTGTAAGGTACCCGGCCTGGTTTGTAACGTTCCAGAGTCCTGGCCCTCAGTTCGGCCTCTTCACTCTGGCTCTGCTTCTCTTTGCTCTATTTATGCAAGTCTTCCAGGGGTGCATAGTTGAGCTTTCCCACGAAGGTTGTGCACCCGAGCAGAGTGTTCGTAGCATCCCTGCAGGCAGGGATGGAATTCGACGAGTCGTTTCCACTGGTATCTCGGCTAGCAAACGACTTGCTTCTCGATCTTCACAGACTGATGCTTGCAGGATGCACCTGGAATCTGTCGCCCTCCGAGACCCTTGGCCTGCGACCTTGCAACAGACCTGAGTCGGCCAAAGCGAATTCGCTTTCATGTGTGTCCGTGCATTCAGAAAACTCTCTTCAAGGCCATCACCACGACTGCTCCGGAGCCTTCGGATGTGCAGCGCTCAGCTGATGCCACTGCTCCGGCATGCTCCTGAATAACGCTGGTAGCTGGCAGTTCAAGGACTTGACGGTACAGCTTGCAGCAGATGCTCGTTCTCTTCTGGCTGCCCTGCGTGCAGATCAACAGGCTCGCAGCTAGTTCTTCCCGATACGAGCACTCTTGCTGGCCGTCCTAAGGCTCGGAGGCAACAATGCAAGCAGGTCGGGACCACAGAACCCACAAGCTCGTGACGTGCACCGCTCTGAAGGTTTCACTGGGTTTGGGAGCGCTTCTGGCGGAAGCCGAGGAGTGCATAAAGATGCGACAGTGCCACCTGTGCCCCCTGCGTGTGCCTTCTCGTCGAAGCGACAGGAGGCGAAGAGAACTCAAGGCCTACGACGCCTACGACGAACGTGTGAGCTTGTTAAGGAGCAGAGATTCGACGGCTTCGGAAAAGCTACTGTTTCTGCTAGGCACGTTCGGAGCCAGCAGTTGCAGGAGCTGCAGCTTGATGCTTCAGGACATCGAAAGGACAAGCCCACACAAATGGGTTTGTTGAGTTCTTCTCGACAGGAAGTGGCGGATCTGCAGACCAGGTACGCGACTGCTGAGGCAAGCCCTGACTGTTGAAAGGGATGAGCACGACATAGCATGACTCATGACCTTATTTCGTCCGCCATGAACTGTCATGAAGTTTTCCCAGGCCGAACTACATGCCGAGTCGCTTGAGGCATCGACATCTCGATTTGCTGGCGTTGAGTATGCATGACCTCTTTCAGGCCGATGAACTTCCCCATGGAACCTGCCCGAAACATGCTATGGAGTCAAGCAAGTAGGTGGCGATGCAAAGGCTCGGTGACGGGTGCTGCTCCTCATTCCTTTGTGCAAATTCCACCCCGCGGCAAGAGCTGCGGCTACAAGCGTCCTCGAGTCAACCTCGCGCATTCCGATGCCACAAGTATCGCCTCGGACAGGCGCTAGTCGTCTTAGCCCTACGTCGCTTCGGGCCATGTAAATCCAAGGAAATGCTACGGAGCCTTAACATGCTTTGACGTTTGGAATCCTTTGGACGGTCGCAACTGGGCTGGGCAGATGGTGGTTGGCGTAGCCCGAGCTACAGGCCCGAAGCTCCACGACTCGACGTTGAAGTGCAATTCGAGCACTCAAGCACATGCGCTTCGCACTTCCAGGGGTTTTTGAGCTGTACTTGTACAGGGTTTAAGGTATTTAAGGGACTTTAAGGGTTTCTGGCATTTGTGGGTTCAGGATGGTTCAGTTTTTGGGTTTAGTGCATTAGGTATCTTTGGGATCGGGCTCTTAGGTTCTAAATTCGGGTTGTCCAGAGCACGAAGTGCTCGTTGCGCGAATCCGCGGTACATGCGCAAATCCGGATCACGGCCTCCATGCATGCATCAGCCGCTGCACGAAGCCGCTCGGAGCGCGATAATTTCGCGAATTGGTGCTAACCCGGAACCCAGCGGAATGGGCGACACCATGCGACAAGTAAGCCGGCAGGCAAAGACCGGCAGTCGAAGTAGAGCGAACACTTCTTCACCCAAATCCGGAAGTTGCTAGAACTACCCGGCAGGCGACATTCGAAACCAGTGGCATGAAGGGAGGCAAGGGGAGTGAAGTGTAGAAAACACAGGCATTGGCGAACCCACTCGGTTCCAAACCAAGATAGACAGCCCGTATGATCGACGGTGCTTAGGTCTCAACCACTTCCTGCTCTCGCTAGGCACAGCAATCCTGCCATGTGACTGCAGTATACTATACAGAGTTTGCAAAGATCTGCAAAGTATGATGTTGGTATGAACTGTCTTGCTTCACATCAGGAATTTAGAGATGTCGACGTTGCTCGCTCTTGCAGGGGAGACTGCCCGGTCAACGAGGGGTTGTATGCGTTTGCGCGATGTGGCGGTGGTAAGAGTCGCGAGTGTCTTTCAGGAGGCGCTTCGAAGGGGAACGAGCTCCGGAGATTCACGGCCGTGAACTCCCCCACGAAACCCGCAACGGTTCGTCAGTTTCCCCAAACTTGCATTAATCACCCCTTCGAAGTCTGCATGTGTGCATGTCAGATGCACGAAGTGTTTGAGTACACTTTTTGATTGTTACCATGACAAGCTGTGCTTTGTTTGCCCATGTCGGAGGCTACAATTCAGGAGCCTTTAACGTGCCTTCGGAAATATCAAAGACATTGTTGCAAGCTCACGGTAGGCTCAAAGAGCCGTGACAGGTGAGAACTGATGGCAGCGTGGAAGAGTTCGCCAGGGCATGCGCAGAGGCCAGGTGGGTCGTTTCTAGCCCACTCTCGTGAGCCCATATGAACCCCCGGGAACCCGCGGCCTATGTGTGGCTGAAGCACCCCTGATCCTGAGCTGGGGCAGTGTACCCTGATCCCTGAACCTTTGCTTCAAACAGCGTGCGCATTTCCCACCCTTCCCCTCTCTCCATAAGGCAATACTTTTGGGTGTGTCGCTGATGCTCTAGATGTCCCGGCTGCAAGCGTGCTGTTCTGACGTGCTCCAGGTGTTTACAATATCGTGGTGGGGATAGAGCATGGCATGGCATTTCTTGAATTTCACTGTCGCAGTGCTCAGCTTCTGGACGTTGTGTTTGACAGTTTTATGAGCCTTACCATGTCGATACCCATTGAGTGTTGCAGTGAGTTATTCGGACTGTCTGCTCAGCTTCTGTGGTGTTGGAGAGTGTCATGTGCCTCGCAACCTCTCTGACTGCTCAGCTTGTGGGGGTTGTTGTCGAGAGTTTCATTAGATAGTGATACTTTGGACTGGCCCAACGCTCAGCTTCTGGACGCATGCTTAAACGCTCACACGCGTCCATAGTGCATACCAGCAGAGCACGGGTCTTCCTAGATCTTATCAGCAGACAAAAGAGCAAAAACTGGTTTGTTAAGTGTCATAGTGTACTAAACGGCTGTGAACTTCTTGTCCTCTCCACAAAAACATTAGATGTCCTTCAATTTGTATTGAAGCTGCCTACATCGTATCCTCAAAAAAGATACCAATCGCTCTGCCCATGGCTGTGGTTTAGAAGCTGTCATAATCCGCATGGCAAGATAAACGGAGTTCTCTTCGATCTTCAAGGAATAGAGGTGCCATCGTGTGTTTCTTCTGAAAAAGCAGGAGTTTTCGTTACTCTTGCTTGATGCGTCTGAGGAGCGCCCATCTTCGTCTGAATTTACTTCATGTTGAACACCGTAGGAGCTCTCCTGCATGACTGCTATCATGATAGGACAAAGGAGACTTCGTACGCTCCTTGCAATGAAGCAGGAGTTGTCATTTACCTATATTCCTCAAACAGTGCAAACAGCGTGGCAGCACAATGTCTTGCCTTCCAAGTAAAGAAAGTGTCAGTGTTGAATGATATGGCTGCGCGGCGCCTCGAAAGGGAGCTCCCCGCGTCTTTTTCCTTACAGCAGATGCTGCAAAGCAGGCCATGCGTCTTAACAGGATGCTCTCAGCGCGCGTCTCCAGCTGTGGTGCGGTGCATATCGCCAGCGCGACCTGCGAACAGGATTCCTTGATATGGACTGCTGCTTCCGTAAATCGTAATTTATGGTGTTTCTGTGGGTTTGGCAAGCTAGTGGGGGTAGCATGAGTCGGCTGTGCTTGGTGATCCTGGCGCTCTCGTGGTGGTTTCTTGTGGTCCCTTCGTTGTTGTCTGTTGTTCTTTGGTGTCGTGGTGGTGAATTGCTGGTATTTTGTCCTGGTGGTCTCCTGGTCCTTGTCGCAGTGCTTGACATGGGTGGTCGCATGGCGTAAATGCTGGAAAAGCACAGATGGCAACTAGTTGCGGCTTGTGCTTTTCCAAGTAAATCAGACACGTTCGCAAGCGACAGTGGTCGTGACTTCCTGCTCCTAATGGAATGCCTGTGGTATGGCCCTTCACTGTTTGGGATCTCCGCTGGCATAATTGATGCTGTCTCACAGCCTGGAAAGAAATATCGATCGCAATGTCCATGGCTGTTTCTTCAATATCTGGGCTCTCTTGAGTTTTCAAGGAATACAAACAAATGAACGCTCAAATGCCATTTTGGATAAACTCTTGACTGATAAGTTTAAGAAGGGGGCCATCGACATCAATTCTGCGTTATCTTGGAAGATGTAGGAGCTCTCAGCTCTCCTGCTGCCTGGTGTCGAGGGGATTCTTATGCACAGTTTTTACTCACAGGCGGCATATGAAGGAAAGAAAAGCTATTGGAGTTGGGATTCACTTATAAAAGCGCTCGCTTTTTCGGTTTTGTATCTATGATGGAAGGGAGCTCTCTGTGTCGTCTCAATACTGCGAACCAAACGGCAGAGCCACTGGCCAAAAGCACAATCGACGCAGCGGGGAAGAGACGTCTCACACACACACACACATACAATCGCAGGAGTGTTTTGGTGTCAAGAGGAATGTTGTTAGATAACATGGAGTACCACGCAACAAGCACGAGATTTTATTAACACATCAACAAGCTTGCCACACCTTCTCGCACTCGCGCTTTTCCAACACATAGACTGCGATGACTCTGGGAACGAAATCTGGCCCCAGATTACTAGACATGCCTACCCGAGACATATAGCAGCACGGTTTGTACGCACGGCACGATTGTGTCGGTATTTACGGTATTTTCGGCACGTCGGAGGCGTCGGAGGCGGGGGTGGATCCTGAGGGGGTGCAAACATACACACACACACAGATATATACATATATATATATATATGTATATATGTGGTAATAACCTGGTAATATATATATATATATACACACACATGGTTTATGTGTTTAGTTTTTTGTAATGCTGCATTTACTTAGTTGGTCGTGTTTCGTTATGTATTTATTCATGAATCTTGGTGCTCATGTATTTATGTAGTTAGTTGTTGTTTGGTACGCATGAGGCACATGATGGCACATGTACCGACACATGCGGAGTGATCCCGAGCAGCCCTGGGCCCATATGGGACCTTGGCCCTTGGGCCAACCTATCGGAATCGTGTTTCAAGAGGGCGGCCTCTTGGAAAGGAGAGTTCTCATGTTGTGGCAGGTGCTGCTGGGTGCTGGTGCTGCAGAGGAGCAGGCAGCAATGGAGGCAAGACAGGCCATCCGAAAGTGCAATGAAGATCACGGAGTGTCCGTGGCGTCCTCGTATCTGTTAGCAGGCACTGGAGGTGGTTCAGCACTACCAGGCCAAGGTCCGCACCCTCTTGCATTCGGACCCACTGTCCCAACAGATCAACAGTCGGACGGAGGGTGTTGCCGTGCCAGAGCCGATGTGGCTGATGGGATACTTCATTTGAGCCTTATGTTGAGCTCTGCGCGATTGTCATGTCGTTTTGAATGTGTTCAGGTATGGTATGGAGCCTGACTTAGTGTTGACAAAGGCTTGGACTTGTCTCTGTTTAAGCTGTTGTCCTGCTTGTACCAGGCTAAATTCGACAGCTGCAGCGTGAAGGGCAGGGTTAAACCTCTGAGATGGTTCTGTAGGTGTGAAGATCAAATCATGATGCCAGATATGCCAGCATGTACCCAAACAGTGAAGAAGTTTGAGTGGGACTGTGGGAAGAGTGCGAATGTAGACGAACATGTGCACCTCGCCCGGCAGCAGCGCTGCTCACGAACACAGCGATTGGCCCTAAACTCCTACGCGTAATAACCGAACCCCATAACTTTGGCCCATAACCATAGCACCAACAGGCTGCTTCTTGAGCCTACAAGGAATTCTTATAATAAGGAACATAGAACCCTTATCCAGACCGGTTCTCGGTCCTGCACCTAGTCTGCGCTTCTGGGTGTGGTCTTTGCCCGGCGCAGAAGACACTTGAAATAGCTTCTCCCACGCACAAACTTGCTTCCGCCTGCCTCAATGCTCCCTGATCGAGAAGCCCGAGGTGCCAAATCTGGAATCTCGTGAAGAACTGGCATCACGCCGATCGGAAATCGTGGAGGCAGGGAGCTGCACTGGCCACTGGCCTGCTGTGGCATGTTGCAGCATCCAGGCTCAGCAGGCACAGCTCCTCGCAGTCAGTGAAGAGAGGGCAGCACAGGCAAGCTGCCAAAAGGAAGGCATGGAAAGCGTGCAAGTGCTCGAACCTTTCTGCCAGTGGCTGAGGCCTTCCGTGCTGCTTGTGCCGAAGAAGAGTTGACGAGGTTTCTGGATCTGTAATGGATGTGAGGATGCTTTTGCTTGTCAAGGATGCGGGAGTGGAGCTTGGCATATGAAGCCACAGCGAAGGCTCGCTGGAGTTCGGAGTTATTGAGAAACTCAGAAACCTCATCAACGTGCCGAGCGCATTGCGGAAGGCAGAAGCTCTCACAGCGCAGCGCCGGTGTCTCAAACACGATGTTTGGCATTGTGTTTGGGACTGGGAAACCCAAGTCGCTCGTATCAGCTGAGCATCAGGTTGCCGATCTGAGATGGCAACAGCCATGCAGGAGAAGAGTCGCGTGGCCGGTTGCTTTTGTAGGGCATTGAGCCCTCGTCCACCCATGACCACTCACCCTTCCAGGAGCTGCAGCGCTTCCACCGCATGCGCCAGCTGCAGCAGAGTCTGAGCCTCCCTCAGGCCATGAAGATTTGCAAGGGAAAGGGGGGATTCAGCAGGGACTCGTGGTGTTTGACGGCCTACTTTTCCAAACACTGTTCCGAAAGGTTACTGAGTACTATGGCTTAAAAGTCAAGTTCGGTTGCCTGACGCACACACTCCAGACAGGCTCGAGGATGGGTGAAAGGGTGCCTGCTTCCGCGGCTCATAGTTCGCCTCTGCAAACGAAGGAATACGAAGGAGCTCATAGAGTCTGCGGTTTCAACATGCCTAGGTTGCCAGGACAGACTTGCCATTGACCTGAGATACCTGAGTCACCTGGGACCTAGATCCCCGGAGGGTTGGGTGCAGATGGCAGCACGACTGGAACACTGGATCCTTTCAATTTTGTCGCAGACGAGTCGAGGTTGCTTCGAGAGACGTGCTGAGTTCAATCGAAGCGCCGAGATGTAAGCATAGCACACGCAGTGTGAGGAACAGGCACAGGGCGATCCAATGCACAGCTGGCTCCATCCACTTTTGCCTCTCGCCTGCGTTGGCCTCTTCCAGTGACACCGCCTCTTGGGGGTGCCCGCCACTATCCGCCATTTCTGTGTGGCGGCGGCTGGGCTGAGCGAAGACAGGGGAAGCGGCGCCAGTGTCTTCGACTGAGACACCTACTCCCATCACGGAAGTCGAGCCTGCCTCTATGTACGTGCGAGGTTCTTTCTGTACCCATGCTTTTGGGGCTCGACTGAAACCTCCGCCACCCTTGTAGTGTAATGTAACATGCAGAGAAGCAATATTTGCTTCAAGGTTAGTTATATGCGTGTTTATATTATACACATGTACAACATCTGCCGCTCCATATCATCTACATCACACAGCGCATACTCGGACATACCAGGCGCATGCCGTGCTCATGTCCGTGCAAGCTCGGCGAGCTCGGCACGCGCAGACGGCGCTACCAACAGCATGCCGGGCGCTGACGTGCTGCACTATACCCGAACATTCCGGGCATACATGGACATACCCAGTGCTACGGGGGCACTCCACCTTGCCCATTCCGCAGTCTTTCCCGTCACAGTGCTACGTCCTCCGCATTCTCAAAAGAACGGGAGTAACGAGTGGCCGGCTGTCTTTAACTTGACTACAGAGTTCGGTTCTTTGACCCCTCGACACCATTGATCCCTTCCTGTTTGCAAGCGCATTTCCGAACGATACGGCTATGAATGATATTTTCTAGAAGCTCTATTCGACCACGCCGAGAACAGGTGTTGTCCCTAAAGGGCTCTGAAGGCAAAACTGTGAACCCTCCAACACGCTCAACATACCTGGGGTGAAGGCTGGAACGCGAAGGCAAGTGGGGCTGAAAGTTACTGCAAGAAACTGCCGTTGTTCACAGGCACAGCCGTCGCAACTTCGACTTGAGCCTGAGCCCCGGCGCGACTCAAGCTCTCTGTAGGGCTTCCTGTTCTGAGTCTTGGTCGTGTCACGGCACTGTGGCCTGCATAGAGCACGTGGCTTTAGCGGGTTCGTGGACCTGCAAGCCAGCGTGCCTCATGACATCTTCACCCGCTCGCTTGACAAAAATCGTTTTGTTTAGGTCAATTCCGGAATGTGGGAACTCGACAGGGTCGGCAGCTCATCATGGAGCCTTGAGCATCGTGGCCATGCGGAGATCATCGGAGATCCAGTTCAGCCGTAGATTGCTACAGCCCGAAATGACATCGCCTCAGGTCTTGGGGAGAGGAGGCTCGTCCGACGATGTCCAACGGCAATTCAGGGCATGCCCGGGACCCTTACCCTTCTTGCACCGACAGGAATGTGAAATTGACGACCAAGATGCTGAAGGCGGCAGAGAGTCCGACACCGTGGAAATCATCCAACACTGATGAGCACTGTGCATCGCATTCTGCGCGGGTCTAAGGCTTGAGAACATGCCAGGCTCGCCCGTCAGTCATGCAAGCTTTTGACTTCACAGCCGGAGGTAATGTAGGCAGGTTTGACCGTCATGAGCCTACTCAGGAGAACAGTCCGCCTCTCTCGCATCCACCGAAGCCGATGAAAATGATCAGGAAGAGATGAAGGCCAGACGCAGGTTTCAGCAGCTATCATGCCCATGGGGAGCATTGCAGAGTGCCATTGAGGCCCTCATCCTGAAGTTGCAAGGGGAACTACTTGATGCAGAGGTACGGCGTTCAAGGAGTTCTTCCGACTGGAATCGCTCAGTAGGAGCTGCCCTTCCTCGCCCTTGTGCCCTGCTCACTCCTCCGCGTAATGCAACTCTGCCCAGTTGTAGCTTGCCGGAGCCAGGCATCTATTAAAGGTGCTTGGGTTTGGATCTTTGGCCTGCATGCCAAGCGAAGCAAACGCTCTTATTTGCACAGTAGGAGTCGTCGGAATGAACTGTGAATACAGGTTGACCGTGCCAGGGCCATGGCTCAGCGAGACGAGGCCACCGCAGTGAAGCGATCGCATATGGCGCCGTGTCAATCCGTGTCCACGACGGTTCAGGTCTCACTGACAGAATGTAGGAAAAAAAGCAGCACTCCCGGCAGTCGAGCCGAGCTCTGCAGGCGCAGGAAGCAGTTGCTGCTCTGCGAAAGGAGACGTTGTTTCAAGTTATTCATTCTGCACCATCCAGAGTCCAGCGCTTTACTTGAACTTGCGCTCATTTGAGCGGTGCACAACGCTGCTCCCTGCATCATGTGGATGTTGCCCTGCCTGCTTCTGTATTCTTCTTGCCCTTTCTAACTTTTACATGCATGCATGCATTACAAGCGTGCATCGGGGTTGACTTCGCTGTATCCGAGCTGCCCCTTGCTGTAGATCCTGAAACTTCACATCATGCACTATGTACGTCGCCGCTCTGGGGCATTCTCCTACAGACATCAGTCAATTCAATCACACGCGGTTGACCATGTCTTCTTTGGCCACCTCGGAACGTTGCGGGATGTGTTGGTGGGTGTGGAGGTAAATGTGTAAGTCAAACAAGCAACAGAGAAAGAAAAAAACACATTTAAAAAGTTGATGATCAATTAATTAACTACCTGACTAGTTGGTTGACTAACTGTAGGCAAGTACGTAAGTAAGTCAATGAGTAAGTAAGCGTTTGAGGCGTGGGTCGCGCTGTGCTCGGTAGCTGTGCATAAATTTCGTGCTTCTGAAGCGACACTCATCGGCTCCTTGGCAATTTTTTCGCAGGAGAACGAAGCCTTGGTTCTGGCAATGCAGCTGTTAGACTCTTAGACTCGTGTGAGCCCGTGCCCATGACCTCACGGCAGTTTGTACTTAGAAAGCTTTACTTTCCGTGGAATTTGCTGCGAGGCATTCCGCGTGCCCCGATCCGGAGGAAGTTGATGGGCTTGTTCATGTGTCAAATCCGGCAGCCCTTTAGCCAATTCTTGACATGGGCTCATGTCGCTTGCCGCAGACCCTGCTGTGCAGGCTGCAAGCCACTGTCGACATCAACCGGCGTGCCTTCCAGGCAATGCAGTGCACATGATGTTGGCAGGATGTCAGTCCTTGAGCAGTCTTGGTTGTTGCTTCTTTACGGTGTTGGATATGCTTGCCAGGGAGCTGCACCAGGAGTGCCAAACAACTTAGGCAGGGACAAAGTTCTTCGGCTGCAGAGACTGACGATGCACCGGCAAACGGCCATGTGCAACTCTGTAACCTGTCCTGTTTTGACAGTAAGCCTAGCAAACCGACAAAAATACTGTTTTGTGATGCTGTCCGTCCTCGTAGATCCTCGTAGAAGTAGTCGTCGTGGTATTAGTCGTAGAAGTCGTGGTGGTAATAGTATTAGAAGCAGTAGTAGTCGTCGTCGTAGTCGTAGAAGAAGTAGTGGAAGTAGTAGTAGTAGTAGTAGTAGTAGTAGCAGCAGCAGTAGTAGTAGTAGCAGCAGCAGCAGTACCAGTACCAGCACCAGCACCAGCACCAGCACCAGCACCAACAGCAGTAGCAGTAGCCGTAGCAGCAGCAGCAGCAGCAGTAGTCGTAGTGGTACTGGTAGTGGTAGTGGAAGTGGAAGTGGAAGTGGAAGTAGAAGCGGAAACGGAAACGGCAACAGAAGAAACGGAAGCAGTACTAGTAGTACTGTAGTACTATTAGCACATATTAGCACTGTAGTACTAGTAGAACTTAGTAGCACTGGTAGTAGTAGCAGTAGTAGAAGAAGTAGTAGTGGTAGTAGTAGTAGTAGTAGTAGTAGTAGTTGTTGTAGTAGTTGTAGTGGTGGTCGAGTGGTCGTGGTGGTGGCGGTGGTGGCGCTGGTAGTGGTAATTAGTCGTGGTACTAGTGGTCGTCGTCGTCGTCGTAGTAGTAGTAGTAGTAGTAGCAGCAGTAGCGGTAGTGGTAGCAGTAGGAGCAGAAGTAGTAGTTGCAGTAACAATAGCCGTAGCAGTAATAGTAATAGTAACAATAGTAGAGGTAGTATTATTATTATTAGTAGTAGTAGTAGCAGTAGCAGTGGCAGTAGCAGCAGTAGTAGTAGACATCGTCGTCGTAGTAGCACAGGTAGTAGTAGTAGTAGTAGTAGTAGTAGTAGTAGTAGTAGTAGCAGTAGCGGTAGTGGTAGCAGTAGGAGCAGAAGTAGTAGTTGCAGTAACAATAGCCGTAGCAGTAATAGTAATAGTAACAATAGTAGAGGTGGTGGTAGTAGTAGTAGTAGCAGCAGCAGGAGTAGTAGTAGTAGTAGTAGTAGTAGTAGTAGTAGTATTAGTAGGAACAAGAGCAGAAGCAGTTGCAGCAGAAGTAGCAGTAGCAGCAGCAGTAGCAGCAGCAGCAGCAGTAGTAGTATATACTCAGCACCACGACGTCAACATAATAATGTAACAATGTAATACACTAAGCAGTACATTCGACAGATTGCAAGGGTTCGTGGAACCGCATACTGATAATGGTCCAGTCTCACACGTCGGGTTTAGGGTTTGGGGTTAACGACTTATTTGTGCTTTCCACAGAGCAGGGTGCTTGTGGCAGCTGTTCTCCAAAGGCTGTTTCCAGTCTCACAAAAACATAAAGCATTCCGAGTGGAGCATGGTGCATGCGTGAAGGCAAGCCCTCGGCCGGCAAGGCGCCAGTCTAGGGTCAAAGAAGTAGATGTAACGGCTTCTTGAATTACCTGAAATACCTAGTCATTTGCCGGTCACTTCAAGTCAAGCTTTCAATGTGTTGCGCTCATGCTGATGGCCTCCACCATCGGCCCCATAAGAATCCCCAGCCAAGCTGCATACCGCAGGAGCTCATCCTTCACGAAGGTCATCTCCTCTGAAGCAGGAGATGCTGGAAGCTGGACGGCCGCACTGGCTCTGGTTTCTCTTTGGCTTGCGTCGAAGCATGCGACAAGAATCTGGTATATGACAACTTGCAGTAGCCTTTTATTTGCGCGAACAGATTCGACAGCTCACACGCACCATGCTTTAGGCGGAGTCGCTCAAAAGAAGGGGTCGGGTCAGTAAAAGTAGCACGTATCCTACTGCTTAGGATCGAGACTCGGGTTCTGATATGGTTCAGTAATCATCCGCCCATAGCCCATGGCAACTAAGGCTGAAATGACATTTGCTGTAATAGTCTTCGTCCTCCCGGTCGTGGTCGCGGTAGTGGACTGGGTGGTAGTGGTGGCGGTGGTGGTGGAGTGTAGTAGAAATCGTCATCGTAGTAGTAGTCGTCGTCGTAGTCGTGGCGGTGGTGTAGCAAAAGTTGCTGTCGTCGTAGTACTAGTAGTACTTGAGGCAGTCGTCGTCGTAGTAGTGGTGGTAGTAGTAGTAGAGGTAGAGTGCTTGCACCATGGTCCGCAAAGGGGGGCAAAGTGATGCGTCACGTTGGTCATTTTGGTTGACCAAAACGACACGTCATTTTGCCCTTGCGAAACGACCAAAATTATCAACACCACCAAAATGAACAACATGACCGCTTGTAACAGCAGTTCTTGTACTAGTAGTAGTAGTCGTCGCCGTAGGAGCAGCAGCGGTAATAGTAGTAGTAGTCGTAGTAGTAGTAGTAGTAGTAGTAGTAGTAGTACTAGTAATAGTACTAGTACTAGTACTAGTACTAGTACTAGTACTAGTACTAGTACTAGTACTAGTACTAGTACTAGTA
>CAJNDV010033724.1:22977-33510 GCA_905221635.1 Symbiodinium sp. CCMP2456 | reverse complement strand
AACTGGCACTCGTGGTAATAGTGGTACTCGTAGTACTCCTAGTACTAGTAGTAGTAGTAGTAGTAGTAGTAGTAGTGGTGGTAGTAGTAGTACTAGTACTAGTACTAGTACTAGTACTAGTACTAGTACTAATAGTATCATCATGTGCTGGTGTTGTTCTAGTAGCAGCAGCAGCAGCACGAGGAGTCATATGAAGAGCCAAGGCACATGTGCTACCAGTGCGAGTACTGGTAGCATGGCAACAAGGTCAGCTGGACCGCCCAGGAGGTTCTGAAGTCTCCTGAAACCTCAAGCCTTCGACTAAGTCCTCAGCGCTGGCCTTGATGCGGCTCATGTTGACATGGACTCCGTATGGACAAGGGCCTGAAGTGCTTCGGCTTCTTCTGAACCAAGGCGAGCGGTTCATGCGCTGTCATGAGTCATGACTATCATGATCACCTACCTGCACCATCAGGGTCACCATCAGGGCCACAACAATCAGCTGCAGCTCATTACCAGACAGACAGACAGACAGACAGACAGACAGACAGACAGGTAGGTAGGTAGGTAGGTAGGTAGGCAGGTGGGTAGGCAGATAGATATAGATAGATATAGATAAATATAGATAAATATAGATAGATATAGAGAGATATAGATAGATAGATAGATATAGATAGATAGATAGATAGATAGATCGATGAGCAGTTAAAGAGACAGAGGACAAAGTCATCGACGAGTAGATAGAAGGTTGATTGCCTGTTGACGTACATATGTGCATGCGCGCATGCATATGCACATGTACATGTATACATACATACATACATACATACATACATACATACATACGTACGTACATACATACATACATACATACATACATGCATGTGTACATATCTATATACATATCAACATATCTGTATAAATATATAGAGCGAGAGGGAGGGAGAGAGAGGGAGAGAGCGAGCGAGCGAGAGAGACAGGGAGAGGCACAAAGAGACACACAGACAGACAGACGATACGCAACATACATGTGGATTATGTGCCAAGATGTCCTACCGTTTTCCTTCACATATGCAATATTGGGTCATGAGCAATGCGCTCTAGTCAGTCTAACTACTTGTAGACTAACCCACCGCGAAGACATGCAGTGCAGTTTGTCTGGCCCAGTGCAGGCCCCCCATGAGGTCGACACACCACTGCCCGCCGACTACGGGCTTGCTCCACAGTTGCCCATCCCTGCCGCCTTGGCTTCGTGATAGGGTTTTGGAGGGGCCTTTAGCTTCGCGTTCGGGTATAGGGTTCAGGTTGCAGGCCCACGGCAGCAAGGAGCGCGGCGTTCCGGTAGAAGTACAGGCTTTACGCTCTGGGCTTGGGGGGGCGGGGGTTTAGGCTCCTTCTTCTTTGGCACTCAAGGACTTCCTCAAGCTGCAGACCTTGGGAATCGGGCGGTAAAAGCTACCTTACAGAACATAGCGCACCCCTGCCCTGTCTTAACAGACGACGTGCAGTACAAGTATCATTCTTCTGCGGTAAAGGGGTTCAGGCTCTTACAGGGGCCTTTATAAGTTGAAACGGGTTCTATAGTAGGAAACCCTAAGGACTCAGGTACCCTAATCCTAAAACCTACTTGGAGGATCATGGGACTTAGTAAGTAAGGTTATAAATAAGGTAACTAGAATTATAACCCCAATTAGGGTACTTATAACCTGACTTACTAAGTCCCATGATCCTCCAAGTAAACACTCTGGGCCCTGGGCAGAGCAGGACCTTCAGCAGTTGGAAAACCTCCGACCCTCCCGGGGGTGCACAGGCCTCCCCCGGGCCGGCCTGGCTTTGGGATAGGGTTTAGGGGTTTACGGTTTAGGGTTTAGGGTTTAGGGTTTGACTTGTTTTGGGTTTGAGGTTTGAGAGTACGGAGGCAGGTTTAGGAAGAGGGGAGATGAACACGACGCGTCCTGAGCTGGGATCCCTGCTGGAACAGCTCCTAGGACTCGGTTCTCATGGGCCCTTGCTTGGAGGATCATGGGACTTAGTAAGTAAGGTTATAAGTACCCTAATTGGGGTTATAATTTATAATTATAGTTATCTTATTTATAACCCGATTTACTAAGTCCCATGATCCTCCAAGTGGTTTTCGGGCGTGTTCTGCAGCCTCGATCGGTGACGGCGAGGGGCAGGAAAGAACCTCGGAGGCCAGTCGGCCCTCTGTTAACAATGCCAGGTCGGATGCCAGATGCTTAGGCCTAGAATGTACTTAAAAGATCATGGGACGTAGTAACTAGGGGGATAAATAAGGTAAAACAGAATTATAACCCCGATTAGGGTACTTATAACCTTACTTACTAAGTCCCATGATCCTCCAAGTAGGCCTAGAATGTAGTCTCGAATCTGGAACTGGCCTGAAGCTTGGCTAAGCTGGGCACGGACCCACACCGCCAAATCGGCTCGAATCTCCGGGGCACATATGCCGGAGCCTGATCAGAGTGACATGTGTCGGCCACGAACGCATCGGTCTAGAACTGCGGCGTTAGGCTTGGGGTTTGAGGGTCAAGGGATGTCAAGAGCTTGGGTCGTAGGGTTTAGGGGTTGAGGTGTAGGGTCACGAAAAGCTGCAGCAGTTCACGGCCCTGCTTTGTTGCGGTGCGTGTTGAACTTGTGCCAAGCACCGCCGGCCCACCTCAGAGCAGTTGATAGCGGTTACTGCTCTCGAAACTCTAACTGCCAATCCCTTCAAGCGGGAGGCTCCGTTAACCCTAATCCCTCAACACTCATGTGCAAATCCTGCAAAGGGCCCAACAGCCAAAGCCTGGGTGCCAAGCCAAAGTGGCTCCGCAGGAACAGCCTGCTATGGGACTTGATTCTTGATTAAACGTCGTCCTGCCTTTGGGGACTTGTAGGTGTGCCGCACATTGTGAGACTAACCCTAAACCCTAAACCGTACGCCCTGCCCCCTACGCCCTAAACCCTAAACCCTACGCCCTGAACCCTTCCGTTTGCGCGTCAGGCTCAAGGTGCAGGGGCTCGTTTTGCTGCAGCCCGCTGCGTCGTGCATGACATGGACCGGATAAAACACCAGACTCTCAAAAAAGTCCTCAACTTCGTAACAAAGCAGAAGAACCTATACCCACATAAAATGCCTTGAACTCTCCCAACAAACCCCGATCAAAACCGCACCAGAAGCTGCCCGCTGCCTGGTCAAAAGGCCGAAGCTTTGCCGCCTTCGACAGCCAGAGAAGCGGCGGGCCTTGGCAAGGTTTTGGTAAGGATTTCGAGAGCATATCGAGCTTTATCCGTACGTTGGTACGACAAATGGCGCGGCTCCCCCGCCTGCTATGGCTCTATAATGCTACTGCTGCTACGACTGCAGCTGCCACTACTACAACAACCACTAGTACTACCACCACCACCACCACCTCCTCCACCACCACCACCACCTCCACCACCACCCCCACCGCGCCGCGACAACAACTCCCTCTGTTGCCGCTGCTATAGTACTGCCACGGCTACTGCTGCCATTGTCACGACTGTTGCGACGACTAGTAGCAACCATACTACTTCGACGATGGTGGCGACGACACCACCTACTACTACTACTACTACTACTACTACTACTACAGCTAATGCTACTACGACTACTACTACTACTACTACTGCTACTGCTACTGCTACTGCTCCTACTGCTCCTACTGCTCCTACTGCTCCTACTGCTCCTACTGCTCCTACTGCTACTGCTACTCTTCCTACTTCTGCAGTGGCAATAGTCATAACAATGATACTACTGCTATTGCCACTGCTACTCCCACTCCCACTCTACACTCCTACTCCTCCTCCTCCTCCTCCCACTGCTACGACTGCTCCTGCTGCTGCTGCTGCTGCTGCTGCTGCTGCTGGCGCTATAGCAGTCTGCTGTCATTGTCATCATAAGGTATTTGCATTGCCGTTAGCTTGGTTCTTACAGGTTTGCATACAGGGTGGTGCACACACGCTAGTACCAGATACTGATGGTGTGGCAAGAGTCACCTAGATAACTTTGCCACAAGATTCGAATCGGGGCGTTGGTTAAGGTTTGCATTAGGGTCTACTCCGGCCTATATGATTCAGGGATATTCAGGGCTGGGGTTTGTTCAGGGATTAAGGTATTCACTCAGCACATATTCCTCGAAACTTCAGCACAGACACCGCGTGGCTTGCAAGCGATGTTGGCTTAGGCTGGCATTTTGTGTGGAGGATCGTTTCAACTTTTCCAACATTGGACATGTAGACTTTTAGTGGATGCACCGAGCCGTAGACATAGTTAAGAGGTCAAGCACGTATACGTATGCAGGAATTGGTGTGAAACCTGCTGGGCGGATCGCCAACGAACATGGAACACGAGAAAACCTCCGTGACAGCGTTCAACCTAGATCCACCCCGAACCCCAAATGCCTGACCCACCAGCACGGATCCTATAGTCCTATAAATACAGAAACAGCTGAAAAGCCCCTTTCAGAAGCCCATCCAAGAATCCTCTTTCCCAAGGTCGCCGGCTTGCGACTGCCAGGGAGGATCCGGCCGCGCGTTGGATGAAGTCCTTGGGGCTGCGACTGAGCGGACCCCGGTGGGCGTGGGATTTGTTGCTGGTGGATAAGTGTTTTGGGATTCTGGGCTTCGTGTCTTATGGGTGCTCTGCTCGATCACGGCAATAAACCATGATACTCACATGTTGTATTCAAGCCAGAGCCATGATTACCATCATCATTGTCATCTACGTCATCCTCAGAAGCAGCAGCATCATCATCATCATCATCATCATCATCGTCAGCATCCTCATCATCATCATCAAAGTAATCACCATAACTCGTGCCCTTAATCATCACCAGGGTCGTCACCATGCAAACAAGGTCATGCGACCCCCAAAACCGAGGCTTGTCATATTGACCCGAAAGTCCAACCCTAAACCCTAAACCCTGAACCCGTGGAGTTTCGAACTTTGCTTTTGTGTTACAGGCCCCGTTTCTAACAGCCTAGTACTGTTAGCCCATGTCAGCTCCACATCCCAAACCCTACAGACTAATATAGGGGCCTTAATAATGAGAATAGGGCTTTGAGGTATAGTATACTATATTTATAATAAGGAACTGCCAAAAAAAACTATTCTCATTATTAAGGCCCCTATGCCCTAAGCCCTTATAGTAGCCCTTATAGTTACCGTTATAGACCCTTTTTACGGAACCCTTAAAACCTTTAAGGCCCCTACAGACTAAACCTGAACCCCAAGTCGCCGCTCAGCTCAGGGGCAGGCGGCGCTCGTGCTGAAACCGGCGGGGTCCTGAGCGCAGCTAACAAGGAGGAAAAAGGGTTTAGGGTTTGGGGTTTAGGGCTTAGGGCTTAGGGTTTAGGGTTTAGGGTTTAGGGTTTAGGGTTTAGGGTTTAGGGTTTAGGGTTAGGAGGAAAACGGGGATCTCAGGTTCCTTGAACGGGTTCTATAAGGGCTACTGCAAGGGTTTAGGATGTAGGGGCCTTAATAGTCAGAATAGGGTTTTGGGTTCTGTTATAGTAAAAAAATTATAGTAAGGAGAACCCGAAATAGTATAATAGGTAATTATTGAGGCCCCTAGATCACAGGGTTCCGGAGCTTCGGGTTCAGGGTTCTAGGGCTTAGGGGGCCTTGGAGGCTAGTTTCAGACTTTACTGTGAACCTAGAGACTCCAATATCCCTTAATTAAGGAATATACCTTAAATTATAGTAGGATCCCTAATATGATCTCTGGGAACTTGGTGGTAGAATTCTCACGTCCAGACTTATCTCGATGAGTCTTTTCCCGGTGATTCCTGCTTCAAAGACTCCATAGCAGAGTTCAGACTAAACTAGGCAGCTCCGAGCCGATGGAGGCGCCTGCATCTCAACTTCGACTTCAGACTAGTCAGTAGTAAGTAACACTAGTAGTAGTAGTAGTAGTAGTAGTAGTAGTAGTAGTAGTCGTAGTAGTAGTAGATCACATAGATACAGCTTCAACAGGTCAAGGCGGGTTGCTGATTGACACCATGGCATAATAATGCTGCACATAATTGTTGGATCGACTTACTCTTGGCACATGCCAGAGTATCCCTCTGAGCAGTCTGCCACGCGACACTTGCACTTTGAGTTAGCATCTGCTGACTTCGAATCAGAGGTCCCTGAAGCCTAAACTAGGGCCTAAACCTTACACACCTAAACCCTCCAAACCCGAACCTCTATATCCTCTGCCCGAACCACCCCTCCTACCTAGGCCTACTACACCTGCGCCTTTTTTTCTGCTTTCGGACCGAGGACTTCCCCAAGCAATGCGTGGGCATGGGTAATATAGGAGCCTACTAATAATTAAAATATAGGGCTTTGGGCTGTGTGAAACTATAATTATAAGGACTAATCATTAGGTTATAGGGCTTTGGGCTATATGAAACTATAATAAGGAACCCCCAAAACCCTGTTCTAATTGTTAAGGCCCCTACAACATGGGCCAGCATGGCTGCTTCTTCGAAGTCCGGACAGACGTGCGCGCTTGGCTTAAATGGGCACGCTGCTAAACCTATCTCTGCGGTTTCACTCTCCACCCAATTTGGGCCGAAATTTAAATTCGTGGTATCCCTAAACCCTAAACCCTAAATTTGGGCCTAACTCAAACGTGGTACCCTTTCATACGTTGAGTCATAAGCCATGCTTTGTGGCTGAGCCAAAGACAGCAAGGCTTCGGACATCGACCAAAGACCAAAGAATACAAGCTCAAAGGTTCCATCGCAAAACTTGGGTCTCTTAAGGTTAGGGTTTAGGGTTTAGGGTTTAGGGTTTAGGGTTTAGGGTTTAGGGTTTAGGGTTTAGGGTCTAGGGTTTAGGGTTTAAGGTACAGCAAGCTCAAGAGCATGCCAAAGAGCCGCATTTTCCAGTCACTTAGTTGCATATCTCTCAAATTCGGATGGCACACCCAGATATGCTGAATGCTTTAAAGATCACAAATGGACCCAGATTCTGATACAACATTCACTTAACACTCTCGTATCGGCGAGGATTCGTTCATCGTGCCACCTACACTGCACCCAATGCTCAGCATTAGGGAACGACAAAAAACTTGTGCGATGCTTTCGCGTATGTCATTAACTGCACATATGCCGGATGTGATCCGGACTTGCCACTCCACACTGCTGGCCGGCAGAGACTCGAACAGCTGTACTTGTACCACTGTTGCACGAACGACTGCTGACTAGATCTTGAGATATTTCTGCCGCAGTGCTTGGCGGCTTTTCTGAGTCATTCACCTTCCTAAGCCTACTGCCTACGTAGCGAAGAAAGGGGCATCTGGCAGGACGAGTTGGGCCGAGCCGATCTGCCAGAGATCCCGCACTCTGGCAGATCGCCCGGTGAAAACACCACGGTCATAAGCTCTCAACAGCAGAGTTTTGTAGTCTAAACCCTGGGGAATTCTGTGTTGTAGTATCCTTCATTCCGACGTCTGCGCTCCTACGACGAACAGAGGATTTAGTTCAGTCTGCCGGTTGCCTCTATCTGGACATCATCGAATTGATGGCTGGAGCGCATTGGTCTCGATGCTCCCAGCATGTTGATCATTACGAAATCAAGCCAGAGCATTTTCAGCGTTTGAAAGCTAGCACACCTGCACGACAGCATGTGTGGGTGTTTGGGTGTTGGGTCACAGAGATTCAGAGGCGAACATCGGAACATCGCTCAAACCCAAGACCAAACTATGTCGAGGACGCTGGGGCGCAGCACGTGGGGGGATCCGGGAAGCTTCTCCACAGACGGCAGGGTGGCGCAGTTTGTGCTCTGGACTGTTATCATTCTTCAGGACGATGAACATGAACAGACCCAACGGTATTTCGCACCGCCGAGGTTCAGGTTTGCACATTCTGGCTCAGCAGGGGTTGATTTTCTGTCCCTCACACTTCTTCCTTTGGACCCCGAAACCCCAAAGTTTGAATTCCAAAACAAGCCTACAGTGCCTAACTAACACCCAAAGCCCCGAGCTAGAGCCTAAACCCTACACCCTAAACCCCTAAACCCAAAGCCCCGAGACCTAGAGCCTCAAGCCCCAAACTGGCAAAGCCCTGAACGATTCGGGATGGCCCTGAGCACCCACTGCCTCGGCGCCAGGAACGAAAGAAGGCCTGGATGCGGGCACTCTGTAAAGAAGAGGACTATATGGATGTAGGCCCCACCTGGGCTATATCTAGTCATATGATTTAGGGTTTTTGCATTTGGGATTCGAGGGTCTAGGGTTCCACGGAAACCTCGAAGCACCAAGTTTTCACAGCCAGGGCCGACAGAAAACCTCACACCCGCAAAGTCCTCTTGCACTACGAGTCCAACTTTGGAGGATCTCTAGCATTCAATAAAAACCTGAGTATTCTAGTTGCTAGTTGGGGGGGTTTAGGGTTTAGGGTTTAGGGTTTAGGGTTTAGGGTTTAGGGGGGGGCTATATTATACCTATAACCCCAATAACTACTAGATACCCGGCCAATTCAGACCAACTGCTTTAAGGCTATAACTCCTTACTTTTGGCCCCACCTAGGAATTCCCGAGACCCTTTAAGCGCAGCCATGCGCAACCATAAACCCTAAACCCTAAACCCTAAACCCCTACACCCCTAAACCCTAAACCCTAAACCCCTAAACCCTAAACCCCTAAACCCTAAACCATAAACCCTTGCACCCTGGCTCCCCAAGCCGCAAACCCCGAAGTCACCAAGTCTTACCTGCGACCCAGAAGACCGACATTCTCAGGCTTCCTTGTTACGAAACTTCTGTATAGGTTTAGGGGTTTAGGGTTTAGGGTTTAGGGTTTAGGGTTATACTGTATAACGTCTTAAAAAAAATCAAGATCTTACAGGAAACACCTTAACCCTTCAACCCAACATCCCTACAAATTCCCTGAGCTCTAAACCCTAAACCCCCTCAAACCCTGAACCCGAAAGCATGTTTTTTCATGGCCCCAGGCGCATCGGCTCTGAGCTGAGGGAGTGCAGACGGCTTGCTTGGCGCCTGCTCCACTTCTTGCGGCTGGGGGGAGGGGGGTGTTTGAAGTGTGTTGGGGCTTCATATGGTTTAAGAGCTTAGGGTTTAAGTCTAGTTTAGGGGTTTGGGGTTGTGCATCATCTAACTTCGTCGGGTTTTGCGGTACTTACTATCCAATCGCCTGCTTTGCTTGCGTGGCGGTCATGATTTGTTTGGTTGGGGAGGCCAGGGGGTGCGGTTTCGGGGACAAACATGGGAGTCATCTTCTGAAGGCTTGGTGGCCTTAAGTTTACATGCAAAGGTTGCAGCGCAGAGAAAGCTAAGAAGGCACGCCGAGCGAAAAAGTCGTTGAAGCGGTATCTCCACAGGCTCTCAGTTCTCGCACGACCTAACTTTGGTCTCGCTAGCTTCTGCTTTGGGCTGTGACTGGGCCCTCCTGCATCTCCATAAACCTGGATTCGGACTCTGGAGCGTCGATCCTTGCAGTCTCGCCGGGTTCTAAACGCTCGAGCTCGCCTTCACAAGTACGATTTCATTCAATAGACAGGGGTATAAATCACAACTAGCGGGCCAGCTCGATCATCCAGGAATCTCTTGGCTTGGGGCTTGCTGCCCCCTCGGAGCTTTTCCGTCACGGCGCGTTTTGAGGATTCGTTCAGATATGGAAGCAAAAGCAGGCCGAACAATCAGCACCTGGGAACTTGTGAGTTGGAGCTGTTGAAGCAAGAAATGCGCTCTTGTCGGCGACTCTCCGTTCTTGGAGGATCATGGGACTTAGTAAGTAAGGTTATAAGTACCCTACTTTGTTTATAACCCTAGTTACTAAGTCCCATGATCCTCCAAGTTACTTATTGAGCTTAGTGATGGGTCTCTTCACCGACTGCGAGCCTCCAGCAGGTGCGCAGCAATGTTTAACCTGCCCAGGCTTCAAGATAGGCACTGACATGAAAGGATGAACCCGAAACCCTAAACCTAAACCTAAACCCTAAACCCTAAACCCTAAACCCTAAACCCGAATCCCGAAACCCGAAACCCGAAACCTAAATACCTTCCTCTCGGGCGGCAGGAAACCTCGGAGCCCTTCCTCTACCGCCACCCGGACAGGAGGGGCAGATTCGGAGCCAAGGCTTAGGGCTTTGGGTTTATAGGGTTTAGGGTTTGGGGTTTGGGGTTTGGGGTTTAGGTTTAGGGTTTGGGGTTTGGGGGTGAGGGTTTAGGGTTTAGGGTTTAGGCGCTTCTAAAACGTCTAGTTTAGGGTTTAGTTACCCAAAGAGCCCAATACCCCTTTAATTAAGGAATACACCTTAAATCATAATATTAAGGCCCTATAAGTTTCGGTCTATTCCTTGTTTCAGGGGTATTGGGCTCTCTGGGGAAGCAAAAAAAGACTGCCCCCGCGGGCCTGAAACAGACCAAAACAGCCACTATCTCAAGTCCAAAGCCCCAGACCCCAAAAGTCACAGACCCACGACAGACCCACCAAATCAGGAAAGATGACGATCCGACAGGCAATTGGAACCAAGGGCTGAAAATGCCATGACTGAGTCCTTATCCGTTTGCGGGGAGTCA
>CAJNDV010033724.1:0-12500 GCA_905221635.1 Symbiodinium sp. CCMP2456 | reverse complement strand
GTTTATATCGGTCTTGTAGGAGTTCACTTAGGGATTTGGAATCAGCTGAGCTTCAGAGCTCTGCCGCGCTTGGGCTTTTAAGGGTTTTTGGGGCACAACGTGCTTGGGATTTTCAGATGTCATGGTTTCGGGCTTCGCGATTTTGGGAATTAGGGATTTGGATTTGGGGACTTAACGTTTCAGGAGACGACCAGCCTGAAACTCGACTGCAGAACGAACTAAAAGCTTTGAATCCTTGTAGCAGCCCGGTAGAAACATTACGACTGCAATCAGAGCCGCATTACCCCAAGCCCTAAACCGCAAATCCCACGTCGTAAACACGAATATTCTGAAGCAACCAAGGAGAAGGCGCCGGCAGATATCTCTCCCCGCCGGGCAGCACGACCTCGGCGAAAGTAAGGGGTTCCGGCACAGGGTTTAGGGTTTAGGGTTTAGGCTTTTCAGATCAAAGTTTAGGGTTTAGGGTTTAGAGTTTAGGCTTTTCAGATCAAAGTTTAGGGTGCTTAGGAGGTTAAGGGCTTTTCTTGACGCCTCTTGTAAGCACGGTCTTTCTTCCGGGCCTGCAGCCTGCCTCGGCTCTACATCGGGAAACCTGAAGAGCCTTCGGGCCAGAGGGCTGGCGAGGAACCCGAAACCCTAAAATCCCTAATCCCTAAAACCCTAAACCCTAAACCCTATAGACCCTAGACCCTAAACCCTAGACCCTAGACCCTATAGACCCTATAGACCCTAAACCCTAAACCCTAAACCCAAAAGCGGCCCCCCGGGCCTCATTCAATTCCGTCACAAAGTCAAGCCTGCTGGAAAGCTCCAGCATGGCACCTGCTCCGCGCTTTGAGCTTTTAGGGGTTTAGTTAGTGCTGCTCGAAGAGTCAAACTACAGTACCAAGGACTTTAGGAGGGACCCCTAACCCATTACATATTAACCCCAATAACCTACAAGAGTCCCTATTAAGGGTCCCTCCTAAAGCCCTTAGAACAGTACCAACTGAATCGAAAATCATGGCATCCCCAACACCTGGATCCCACAATACTAAAGTCAGAAAATTAGAAACAGGAGACTTATGGTCCTTGTACCACGATACTCTGGTTAAGAATCGCACAGGTTTCACTTGGGTCTTACATGGTGGTTACAACAGCCGTTGTTCTTAGTGCTATGGGCCTGTCACGAGGCTTCCATAGAAAAAAGCCTATGAGGCGTCAGGAAATGGCTGGCCAAAGGCTTCTGATTCCTTTGGCTATTGAAGAAACCCAGCTGCGTTTGAACCGCTCAAGCCCGAACAATCGCCTGGAAAAAGAACCATAGTCCACAGTTCCTGACGCCATATAATATAGACAGGAAACCGGAAGATAGGGTCGGTGTTTAGGGTATACCCTCCACCCTTAGCGTCTCAGTCCGATCGTTAAAGCAAGCCGAGCCCGGAACGGCTCATTTCAGCTTGCTCGTCCCTGAGCACAGCTTGTTGGCTTGCAAGCTCTTGCAAGCTCGCCCAGACCTCGGACGCTGAAACTCGGAGCTCAAAAGTCTGACAGAAAAAACTGGACCAAACCCGTAGATTCGATCCTAACCCCCTAAACCCAGGCCTCTTGCACTTGTAAACCTCCGGAGCCGCAGGAAGCTCTGAGAACATGCAACATCCTGAACTTGGGGCTTTGCTTTCCTGTAGGATCCGGGTGGTGAGGTTCTGAGCTGATCTGCAACCTATGACCAACCGTACGGTTTAAGTACAATACATGAGTGCGCAACACGTGCGTCATCATGCTGGGCTAGTTAAAGGCGATGCCAAAAACTTACAGCAATAAAGACAGGAGCAACATGCCAACATCCGTGACTGCAAAAGTATTTAAACCGTGGTTTGTACGTGTGTGTTTGGGGGTGAGGTCGTGGTTTTAATGGTGTAGGATGGTGTAGGGTTTGCATGGGGTTGAGGGTGTGGCTTCCAGCTCGGTAGTGATGGAAACAGGCAGGGTGTGGCACCAGCTATTATGCACAAATCCAGTGATGCCGGAATCCTAATCTCCAGCGTGTGATGCGATCAAAACTGCAAGACTACCTCAATCTTGAAAAATGTTCACAACGTTAGCTTCGCCCGCTGCAACTCAGATTCCGGCACTCTCGTGATCCCGCTGCATCTGTGCCATCTCTTCCTCGCTACGATGGCTAGGAGATCGGCTGACCGGCTTTTGACCAACAGGCCACATCGCCATCATCATCATGGTCATCATCATCATCATGATCACCACCATCATCATGATCACCAACACCAATGTAATCATTACCATCATCATCATCATCATCATCATCAGAACCGCAATACTCATCTTTGCCTGCCCCATCAGCATAGCGACCATCCTGATGCCCATCACCAAAATCATCGTCGCCAACATCATCATCACACGCAACCACGGATGAGGTTGCATGCCACAGCAGCAGTCCTGACCGTGCTGCCACAATGCAGACTCTTGCTCTGCCACAAGAGCCTTGCCAGCAAAGAAGACATACTGTCGCCCGCTTGCGAGCAGCTTGCATCAAGAATCGGCCACCCGTTTAGCTTAATTGTCATTCAACATGACGCCCCCTTTCCCGCCGTAGCGACTAAGGCTGTTGCCGCCGCTGCTATACAATGGCTATTCTTTGGGCTCCGATGATGATCACGATGGTTGCTGTCATTACTGCGTTCCTCGCATTAATTACACGTTCAGCTCTCTAAGCTAGGGTCCTTTTCCTTGTTGGAACCTAAACAACTCTTCCTTTAAAACCCTAAACCATTAACCCTGAAAAGCATTGAACCCTAAACCCTGCAAGTGCGAACACTTGGCATGCTCTCGTACAGACGTGATCAGTCTGGCTTTCGTAATGTGATCAATCAAGAGGGGAAAACAGAAGGGAAAACCGCGATAGCGACGCTACGCCTCGCCTTTCACGTGTGTTCCGCTTCCCCTGGATCCATCACATGGCAGTTCGGCATCCGATACAGCTACCGCTTTCAAACCCTACACTCTAATGGGATTAGTGTCAACCCCGAACAAGAACCTTAGTTCAGAGCAGAAACCGCATAGAACAGGCACCTCCAGACGCTCCATGACCGCCTCATGCAGCTGGTCCTCAAGTTTCCGAGGTTCCATGAAGGTTCTGCGAGGGTTTCATGCGGTTCTATAAAGGTTCTATGAAAATTCTTGTCAGGGTGTTGTAAAGGTTCGTCCCGAGTTGCGATTACATGTTGGGGACTTGAGCGGGCACAGTAGCTACACAACAATATAAAGACTATATCGGAATAGCATTTCTTGAGATCTGGTCACTCAGTAGCAAGGTAGAATCTTAATGCTAGAGTTGACCGCCTTCTCGCAGCCCACCTTCTGGTCTTTACTGGTTGTAGCTATATAACAGTTAATTTACCACGAAAGGTGGCCATGAGGGCAGCCGAACATCAAGTGTACTCAAACGAATCCTGAGATTGCTGCGCAAGCCTCTGCAATGTATCGATAACACAGATCACAGCAGCATTGGAAGCTTTGTAAGATCGAACATTGTTGCTTTTCCTGACCATAAAGAACACTACCAGTACCAAGAATGCAAAGGGGTTACAAGTCGTGTGGAAAATCCAATAGCGCTGACCACTGTGACACTTGTAAGGGCTTAAGCGGCTTCTTTCTACAACAGTGGCCCGAGCACGTTTCCGTTGATGTCCTGGTTCCTTCCGTTTGTGTCCGCTTGGTTTTGATCTTTCCCCTCCGGCCCTTGACCCGGAAATGGTAAATACATGGAACATCCCAGAAAATACTTAGTTTCAGGTTTCTGCTGCATCTTCAAGCCTGCACAGAAGCGGAAGACAGTACAAGAAGAAACGGCAAGCAGAATGAAACTCAAACATTAGTAGTACATAAAATCGACGATGAGACCTTGAACGGAAGCATGAACAGAACTGAAAGAAGACACGGAAAGCGGCATGAAAGCAGAAGCATGCAGGGTCTTGGCCAACGGAAAAGTGTAAGACTTCCCTGTTGCCGCTCCTCCACGGCTTTTGCAATGGTGTACGTCTTGCCTGCCAGGGATCTAGGGTAGAACCCATGGGCCCCTAGTATGGGCCCTCAACCCTGGGACCCTAATATACCTACTATATACCCTATATATATATATATATATACCCTTAGGGACCCTAGAATCCCCTAAGGGCCCATGTTAGGGGCCCATGGGTTCAACCTTAGAAGGGAGCTTCGCGCAAACTGCAAACTCGAAGCCCTATGCAGGCTGAACCTTAAACCCTGAACCCCAAACCCTATACGGTTTAGGGTTTAGGGTTTAGGGTTTAGGGTAAACCCTACTTGGAGGATCATTGGACTTAGCAAGTAAGGTTATAAGTACCCCAATTGAGGTTATGAATATAATCTTATAACCCTATAGTTACTAAGTCCCATCATCCTCCACGTAGGGTCATAAGCGTTGGGACTTGAGGCTGAAGCTTCCGAGTTTCTGGCGACGAAAGCAGGGAAAACTCCAAAAATCTCGCTTCCCTGCCTAGGAGTCCGCTGGACGCTGCAACCCCAGACGGTGAGCCCTAAATCTTCAACCCCGAAGCCGAGGTCCCCTCAAAAACCCGACCCCCAAACCATAAAACCCGGAATTTCAAGGCCCAACTTGGAGGATCATGGGACTTAGTAAGTAAGTTTATAAGTACCCTAATTGGGGTTATAATTATATAGTTACCTTACTTATAACCCTAGTTACTAAGTCCCATGATCCTCCAAGTAAACCCTCAAACCTTTCAAGCCCTAAATTCTATACCCCTTGCCATGCCCGGAGGCTGTCCAAGTGCAAGGACAAGGGCTCCGGGTTTAGGATTTCGGGCTAGGGGTTTCGGGTTTTGGGCTCCGGGCTTAGGGTTTAGGGTTTAGGGGTTGGGGGTTTAGGGGTTTCGGTTTTTGGGTTTAGGGTTTAGGGTTTAGGAGTTTCGGGTTTTGGGCGCCGAGGCGGCGGCCTGAGATCTCCGTCGAAGCCTCTCGCTCATCGGCGGAGAATCCAGCAGCCGTCAGAGCATCGTCTCCGGCCATCTGTGCAGAGCGCTTTGGGGCTTATGGCTAAGGGCTTGGTGCTTAGGGTTTACGGCTTTGTGCTTTTAGGGTTTAGGGCGTAGGGCCTAAAGGATTGAGGGCTGAAGTGCATGTGCGCTCATGCAACAGAATATAAACGTCCATGCAAGCTTCGAGATTTACGCAATACATGCAGGCAAGACTATACGATCCGCGCATTTGTGGTTCATGGGGCATGGTGCACGAAACACTGTAATGCTCAAGAACTTCGCCGGGTGAAGATTCCCCAAACATCTTGGACGTTTTTGATTTTTTTGAGCATTACAGTGTTTCGTGAATTTCAGGTTTGGAAATTTTGGAATTTTTTGAGCAGTACTCAAAAAGCATCAACATTTCCGATCTCAAAACTCCCGAAACACTGCAATGTTCCAAAACCGCAAAAAAAAAACAATGCAATCTGGCATCTCTGGCCAGGCCGGCGCCACATTCCCCGAACGAACCTTTTGTAGTTTTTTGGAACTTTGTGAGCATTACAGTGTTTCGTGAATGCCAGGGTTGGAAATGATTGAATTTGAGCATTACAGTGTTCTTTGTGAATTTCAGGCCACGAAACAGTGCAATGCTCGACAAATCCTAAACTTTGGACATTTCGCCACCCCCCCAGCTCTAGATGCCAGGACTTTGGACTTTTTGGAATTCTTTGAACATTGCAGTGCTTCGTGAGTTTCAGGGTTGGAAATTCGTGATGTCCAGGACAGGAAACACTGTATCACAAGAGAAAAAGGAGCTCTCATCAGCCTACAAGGACTGGAAGTGCTATCTTATGAGTCTTCCGGAACAGCAGGAGTTTTCATCACTCTTGCTTGATAAGTATGACGAAGGCCCATCTTAGTCTCTTATTCTGATTGCTTCATATCAGCCTGAATGCGGTGTACATTTTGCTGTCATTCCGGCGCAATGGAGACTTACTATGCGCCTTCCTATGAAACATGAGCTTTCATTAAACTAACTCTCAATGATGCTGTCGCATACCCCGGAAAAAGACAACGATCGCTATGCTCATGGATGTTTCTGTAATAGCTTTCACAGAACGTAGCACAAAACACGGAGCAGCTCTTTCCAATCTTCCAGCGACACTCCTCACACCTGATCGACAGACACAGTGAAATTTATTATTGGTATCTTTTACTAAACGGGCAATGGGCCTGAGACTTATACCAACCCTTGTTGAAGCTACATCCCTCATACTCTGACATAAACATAGCGAACCCTCTGTCTATGGCCGTGGTTTAGACGCTGTCATAATCCGCGTCACAACATAAAAAGGAGCTCTCTTCAGTCTTCAAAGAATAGAGGTGCCATCTTTCGTTTTTCTGGAAAAGCAGGAGTTTGCATTACTTTTGCTTGATACGTATCAGGATGGCCCAAATTAGCCTTCTTTTACGTCGTCTTGTCTCCTCAAAAGCAGATCGTGATCGCTGTGCACATGGCTGTTTTTGAATAGCTGTCATACATGGTGCCACGCGACAAAAAGGAGCTGTCTTCGATAAAGTGCCATCTTACTTTGTTACTTTGTTTGACAAGGATAAGGAGCCACGGCCTTCTGATTGATACATATAAAGAGAGCCAGCCGTATTTAGTCCTGCTTCATGTGTGGAAGGTTGAAGGTGCTCTCTTGCTTTTTGCTGCCGAGGAGCCTTCTTATGCGCCCTCATATGCACATGAAATTTCACTTACGGAAGAATCGTCCCATTTTTTATGAAGAAAAGGACAGCCATTGGAGTTTTTTTAGGAGTGCCAAGCGCTGCCGACTGTTTTACTGTACATTTGGAAAATGTGTGGTGCGCGCGTAGGCGCAGTAGCCAAGCGATCGCCGAAGAGGGGCTTG
The DNA here is from genome assembly GCA_905221635.1 of Symbiodinium sp. CCMP2456. Lineage (NCBI taxonomy): Eukaryota > Dinophyceae > Suessiales > Symbiodiniaceae > Symbiodinium > Symbiodinium sp. CCMP2456. The sequence goes on along the minus strand of CAJNDV010033724.1, from coordinate 5,584 downwards.
CTTTGCAACATTTGTTTTAGTCCGAGGAAATCCCTTCTATAGCCATTGGAGTTAGGTGTCAATAATACGTCATTTCTAATGGAACTCTCTCTCTGTCTTGTCATTCGTAAGCCAATCGCTGGAGCCTCTAGGCCCCACCAGGCAAAAGCAAAATCGGACACTTCACGCGCAGCAGGAAAGAGATGGCCCACGCCCACACATATATTTGCAAGCGAGGGTGTGTAGCTTTTTGTGGTAAGAGGAATGTTATTAAACAAACAATTCAACAAAACACTAAAAACGCAAATTCCACAGGGCTTTTTATTACCACATTAACAAAAACGGCACACCCTCCAGCATTCTCAGCTACTCCAACACATGAGCTATCATTGATCTGGGGCCGAGATTCGTTTGCATGCACGCAGCGAAAGGCACGATTGTTTCGGCATTTGCGGCGCTAGGGAACCAACTTGTACAGTCAAGAGGAAGCGGCGGGTGTGGATCTTTGGCGGTGACCGACTATATGCACATGCATGCATACCCACACACACACACACACACGCCATGCAGGCATGCACAGACAGACAGACAGACAGACAGACAGACAGACAGACAGACAGACAGACAGACAGACAGACAGACAGACAGTGAGACAGACAGACAGACAGACAGACAGACAGACAGACAGACAGACAGACAGACAGACAGACAGACAGACAGACAGACAGACAGACAGACGTACAGGCCAACACGGAGCTCGCTACTTCGATTCGGAAGGCAGTGCAACAATTTTCACTTTGATAAAATGAAGTGTGCAGTGTGCAGATGGGCAACAAATCCCTGCAGCAAGCACCTTTAGCAAAAAGACCACAGGCCCTCAACACCAATGTTGACAGAGGCAAAGTCTGGTGCCTGATCCACGGTCCAGCTGCTCAAGACAAGCTGTGTTGGGCCAAAGCTGCGTGTGTTCGGCGAGTGGAAGCATCGCTAGAGCTGCAAGTAACTCTGGATGTGCTTGAGAAAAACCTGCTCCATCCGACACATGTGAGCAAGCGCAGCCTCTTTCTCCAGCGTAAGTCAGCGAAATCGTATGGTGGCGCAGCAGAGGTCCATCAACACTCAACGCAGCCTTGCCTAGCAGTCGCACTGCTTACGAAGCGGTGACCAATTGGCCTGGGCCCCGAGAATCGGACCTTCTGACCCTATCCTAAGCAGCGATGTGGGACTCATCACAAGCCCCGCTAAGTGATCTGTACAGCTTGCTCAACCTTGACCTCAGCGATGTTCAGCGAGCAAACACGTAGCCAGGCTCATGAATCCAGTGATGATAAGGCGAAGTTCTAATGTGGTTGCTTCATCTACGGTGGTTCTTGCCATCCTGACGACTAACATTACGGTGATTACTACTTGCAGTTAGGGGCAGAAGTCGCAGAATCAAACAGCTGTTGTCATCCTGATGCTTGTCCTTCCTGCCGTCCTTAGCGACCTTATAGCATGAGGTGTGTCATTTTCGACCTAAGCCTCTCTGTCACTGTACTGTCTACTCTGCTTCTGTTTCTGAATCACGGGTTTCTTCTTAGTCCTCCTCATTCTCATGACTGCTGTCCCTGTCACTATCACCATGGTTGTCATCAAGATCGGTTACAAACACCATGGCGGGCTACCATACTCCTCATCGTCATGAGCGCCGCCGCAGCAGCAGCAGCAGCAGCAGCAGCAGCAGCAGCAGCAGCAGCGCCAGCAGTGCTGCGGTGTGTCGTCGCAACTGTCATCCCAGTACCATCACCACGATCATTGAATCTGAATCGGCCTGATCGCCGTCATCATCATCATCGTCATCATCATCATCATCGTCGTTGCCATCTTCTTCGGTCATTTTTCTTCATACAACCATAATCATCATCAACATCATTGGCAGCAAAATGGAGCAAGTGAAGCAGCAGTAGCAACAGCCACAGCATCGTCGTAATCATCTAGTGTCCCCATCATCCTTAGCATTCCTTTCCCCTGTTTGACAGCATCGCTGTCTTTAGCTGTGACTGTGCTGCTCACACTAACATCATCACGGACATGAACATGTTGCATTGCCGCCACCACCTTTGTCAGTCCCACTCTCCTTGAGTATCGTTTCGTTTAAGAACCTAAACCCTAAACCCTGAAACCTGCACCGTGATCATCGAAATTATTCCGATTCAGATTGGACCCCTAGACCACGGCCGCCATCATCGCCATGGTAGCACAACCAGGGCAGGGTACTCTCACTACCCCAAATACAGGGGCCCCAATTTTATGTATCACAGGGATCTGGGCTATCTCATCATGTAACTACAGAACGGGCCGCAAGGGGATACTTTTACAAACAGTTCCGACCCCTGTATGAAACCTCTACTCCCAAAAGTTCAACAAACCTCAAGGACTGAGGCTCTGACCTCACGGATCGCGACGTTCACGCCTCCAGCTGCGCACATCAGATATTGTAAGGCCGCATAGCTTAAAAGCAAGCCCCAACATCCTCCCCTGCAACCCAAACCCTAAACTCTAGACTCCGACTAAACCCGAAACTTAAACGTCCAGACACACCCAAACCGAGATGCCTAGATTACAGACTCTACGTCGCAAGTCCCAACATTGACATGCAAAACGGCCGCAGAACATCCACTTACCCAAAATCAGAACCAGTTGGTCAATCTGAATGACGACGAACACAAACTCACACGAAGAGCACAAGACCCTGAACCATCGAACAGCAGCAGTCATCTGCCTTGGCTGCAGCCTGGCCCTTGACTGCCTCACAGCCGCGTAGAAGCCCTGCCGAGTGACGCAGGAAAGGTACACGCAAGGTTGAAAGGGCTGTGCCTATGGCAATGTGATGGTGACAACGACGGTTTTGATAACGAAGAAGGCTAACATGACACGATAGTAATGGTCATGATCATGGTGATGATTGTGATGACAGAGATGGTGACAGCACGGGACAGTGATGACGACGATGACGGTGTGATGAGGACGAGGACGACGGGGATGCTGAGAAAGTCAATGATGACACGATGGACGTGCTGGCAATACGAGGATGGGGATGGGGATGCTGATGCTGGTGCTCCGACCATGGTCTTGGCTATGCTGACGGAGATGATGTTCTTAAATTATGACACTTACTCTGCCGATGGTCATGATGATGATGAACATCATCATCATCATCACCATCATCATGATCATGAAGATGGCAATGATGAGTATGACAAAGACGCTGATGATGATGATGACTATCAGGATGATGAGGATGATGGTGATGATGATGACGATGATGATGATGATGATGCTGATGGTGCTGAGGATGACGATGGCGATGATGATCATCATCATCATCATGAGGATGTTGATGCTGGTGCTGATGGGGATGATGACGACGATGATGAAGGTCTCGATGATAATGATGATGATGACAATGACAGTGATGGTGCTCTTCGCCTCATCCTCACATGCACCGGCGCCGGTACCAGAACGGATCACGGCACTTCTTGAAAGCAGCCTGTCAAAAAGAAAGTACAGCGCAGTCAGACAATCCTTTTGGGCATCGCTGCCTGGGCATCTTTCTCTATACGCTGGCTGTACCCAACTCGATCCATGTCCTGTTTGACATCGGCTCTTGGGTTATAACTTGTCTTTTTGCGGGCACGTGTCCGTTTTAACAGCCCGGGGCTTTTCTTTGGTGTCCACCCTCCGCACGTCGAAATGGACATACTCAGGACGTCTCTCTACAGGGTTTAAAGCTGAGGAGGTATGGGGTTTAGGATCTAAGGGTCGAGGGTTCAGTACGGAGAATTACGGTTTAGGTTTTAGGGTTCAAAGTAAGGTTTAGAGTGGTTTGTTCTTCGAACCTCGATGAACAATCTCTGCGTAGTCAATCAGAACCCCGACAATGGGATCGAGGTTGGAAGGTGAGCATCCTACGAAAGCTTTTGCTCTGAGAATCTTTTGCAAAGGGCCGACATGGTACCGTGTGCATGATAGCTTGCTTCTGGCCACTCCAAACTATGCTAAACTGCAGACATAAACCACGAACCCTAAACCTCGTTGCTCTGCACGACCCATTCAGCCCGAATTGTAAACCTTCGAGCCCTGGCCGTAAACTCCTCCAGGCAGGCAGACAGGTTGTTTGCCACAACCTTGGGTTGTGCTTGTCATGTGTCAGGGAGAAACTTTCAAATCCGTTAAGCAAGGGATGCTCACGAAATCCGAGCAAGGTTACAAAGGATCCTCAATGCAGGGGTTTTAGCGAGTCGTCCACTCCAGGTTCTCTCTGCGGTGGAAGGCGTTGGGGATGTTGGGTGGCACCAGCAAAAGCAGCAGGCAAAGCAGTAGATGGGTAGTGCTCGACTGTTCCGTGACAGCTGAAGACTTGCCACCCATTCTGGACGGTGGAACTGTGCTCTGGCCTGCCGCCCTTCTGCAGAACCTTGATATCACAAGCTTGCAGTCCTGCGTCCAAAGTTGCACGCCGTAAATCCAACACCCCAAACCTAAATCCGACAACCACGAATCCTAAACCCGAAAGTCCAAAAATCCAAAAGCCTAATCCTCCTAAACCTCCTCCTCAACTCAAGGCTCTAGACCTGAACCTTCAAGCCTGTAAGCTTAAACTTACAACCCTTCAACCTCTTGATATATTTCGCCTGCGGAAAGCCTACCCTTCTGGGGCATCATTGTCATGAATCGTGGATCCTGCTCTTTCACTCAGAGCAAGCTGTCTAAAGCTCGGAAACACATCAGCCGCTGTTTGTCCTAGCACCCGTTCTTGTCAATACATATGTAATCGTTGATTGCATTTCTGAAGTTGGGAATGAAGTGGGAGCTAGAATTAGGGGGACCCTTGGGGAAAAAGACCCTCTCAATAAGGTCCCTTTTAAGAGAGCCAAAAGTAGGGTTCAGAAGGGGTACCCTTTAAGGGGTACCCCTGATAATACTACCTATGAAGTTGCACATACAAATCCACGGCAGCCGAGGCGCTCTGGAATTGATGGCAAGAAACTTCCTCAGGGCCACATTGGGAACCAACCTGAGGGGCGTAAGGACACTGGCATCTTTGAATGCTGGAATCGTGGGTGGGTTTGAGTGGGCCGTTTATGCTGGAACTGCTATCATGCGTGTTGCTGTTGGGCTTAACTGCTCCGGCCAGACCGCCAGTACTGCTGCGGCTGCTATGGCTACTGACTGCTACTGCTACTAGCACTACCACCACCACGACTGCGGATAAGTCTCGGAAAATTACAACTACTGCTGCTGCTGCTGCGGGTAGTGCTACTGCTACGCAGTTCACAGCTACTGTTACTGCGGCTGCTGCTGCTGCTGCTGCTGCTGCTGCTGCTGCTGCTGCTGCTGCTGCTGCTGCTGCTGGAGCTGCTACTACTACCACTACCACTACCGCTACCGCTACCGCTACCGCTACCGCTACCACTACGACGACGACTACTACTACTACTACTACCACCACCACTACCACTACTACCACTACTACCACTACTACCACTACTACTACTACTACTACTACTACTACTACCACTACTACTACTACTACTACTACTACTACTAGCACTACTACTACGAC
>CAJNDV010033723.1:0-27434 GCA_905221635.1 Symbiodinium sp. CCMP2456 | reverse complement strand
TAGGGTTTAGGGTTTAGGGTTTAGGGTTTGGGGCTTGGGGTTTAGGGTTTACAGGGCTTAGGGTTTAGGGATTTAGGGTTTAGGGTTTAGGGTTTAGGGTTTGGGGCTTGGGGTTTAGGGTTTACAGGGTTTAGGGTTTAGGGTTTAGGGTTTGGGGCTTGGGGTTTAGGGTTAGGGTTTAGGGTTTAGGATTTGGGGCTTGGGGTTTAGGGTTTACGGTAGTTCCTCTAGACTTTGAAGTAACCAAGGAGAGAAAAGTATAGACTTTAATTTCAGAATGGTTCCCTTAAGGAACAAGTCCCAAAAAAAAAGTATTCAAGTATGGTATTCCAGAACCCAGTCCTGTTGTTTTGAGCATTCTCCGACTAGCAGACAACCTCGTCCGCAGTCGAACGTTTCGGTTCCTAGTTTTTCTTGCAGGCCTTTTTCCACAGCATGTCTGTAGAGAGCCTCCCTGCAAGCAGGCTACGTTCAGCTCTTAATTCTCCGGGTTGCCAGCTTGAGGCTTGAATTCAGCACGTGTAGAGTAGAGTGCAGACAGGATTGTCCCGCATATTGCCATGCCGATTAAAACCATTGAATTACTGAACTTTCTTGACTCGACCCGAAAGCCAAACATCCGTGATTCCGCAACACCCGACCACCCGCCCTTAAGCCTCAACCCCTAATCCCTAAATCCCAAGCCCTGATAAATCCCATGTCCTGAAACCCCAAGCTCCCAGTATAAACCTTAACTAAACCTAACCACCAAACCCTATATGCTTGAACTCCAAAGCTCCTACACCCTAAACAAAGAGCCCAAACCCCAACCCCAAACCCTGTTTACTAAACCCCTAAACCCCTAAGCCCTAAACCCCTAAACCCCAAAGCCCTAAACCCCTAAGCCCTTAACCCTACACCCCTAAACCATGAACCCTAAACGGAACGCACTACGGCAAGGACCCAGGCCTTGCTTCGAGGAACCCCCAGGCACTCGTCTTCGTACGGCCCCCTGCCCAGAGGATCTTTCAAGGTTTTAGGGTTTAGGGTTTTTTCGGCTTTGGGGTTTGGAGTTAGTGCTTCATTCGGCTTTATGGAGTCTTATAGTTTGCTTTGTATGGAAGAAGAGTGGATTGATCGTAAAACAGGGTTCTATGTGACTCTTCAGGGATATTTGGGAGGTTTCATATGGCACTGTAGGGGTTTATGGGGCAGTGTAAGGCTTATGGGGCAGTGTAAGGCTTATGGGGCAGTGTAAGGCTTATGGGGCAGTGTAAGGCTTTGCAAGGGGCTTATAGTGCGGATACAACAGTTGCCTAACCCGTAAACTAAGCCCCCTAAACCCGAAATCCTTACGCATTATAGTATGAACCCTAACCAACTATATGATCAAAAACCCTAAACCCTAAACCCCCTAAACCCTCAACCATTATCAAAGGACAACAGGTTAGGGCCCGTCGGGTCCCAGTTGCATAAGGCCCGCACGAAGCCGGGAGAAACCTTGTTGCAACCATTGTGGTCGCTCTTCTTCCCCGTCGGATCCTCAACCCTAAACCCTAAATCCTAAACTCTAAACCCTAAACCCCAAAATCCTAAGCCCTAAGCCCTAAATCCTAAACCCGAAACCCTAAATCCTAAACCCTAAATGCTAAACCCTAAACCCTAAATCCTAAACCCTAAACCCTAGCTGAAACTGTGATCTGACCAGCCGTAATGTTGGGCGGAAGTCCCAACAGGGTCCTACGTACCTATTTTGTAGAATGTTGGGTTTCTATATCTATCAGGCACTACCATTACCCTAAGGGTCCATGTACCCACATAGTATGTACTTTGGCCCCAAAGTACCTAATACGGACTACTTCAAGGCCAAAGTATATACTATTTGGGTACATGGACCCTTAGGGTTATGATTTAGGAAAGTATCCCGGAACTAGTACATAGGACCCTCTGGGAGTTAAGAAGGATCGAGACTTTGCACAGACAAGGGCAGAGGATCACAACACAGGGAAAGAACGCCATGGAGCACACTGTGATGCCGTCCTAAACTCGTAGCCCCTGACGAGCCGGTACATGCTGTAGCAGATAAGATTTGCAGAAGCATATGTAAATATCATGGGAACACCACAGAAGGACAACTGCAAAAGACGCAGCAACTGCAAGAGACCTCATGAAGAGGAACCTCAAACCTCCTAAGTATTGAAATGGAGCCCTGAGTGCTTTTACCAAGATATTCGAAGCGCCAGGCTGCAACATTGGCAGCCTACCCGATGCAGGACTTGGAGGGTCGCGTGGGTGTAGTAAGTGGGCATGATTGGGTCTATGCGCCCTAAACCGTTCTTGTTATCCTAAACCCTGAACCCAAAAACGCCTAAACCGTTCTTGTTATCCTAAACCCTGAACCCCAAAACGCCTAAACCGTTCTTGTCATCCTAAACCCTGAACCCAAAAACGCCTAAACCGTTCTTGTTATCCTAAACCGCCTAAACCCTAAACCCTAAACCCTAAACCCTAAACCCTAAACCCCAAAAACTGCTCCAACCCACACTTTACCCGACTAACGAGCTCCATGCACCCTCCAAGCAGAAACGCTCGAAACGAGTGCTGGACTGGAGCTGGATCTTGTTTTTGCTTTTGTTGGTAGGGTTTAGGATTTAGGGTTTAGGGTGTAAGGTTTAGGGTTTAGGGTTTAGGGTTTAGGGTTTGGGGTTTAGGGGTTTAGGGTTTCCTCACTAAACGACTCATGACACCCGATACCATATGCCCTCAAAAAGCGGAACATGGTGAACCAAGTCCCTTCATATGGGGTTCAGGGAGTGGGCTTGTTAATGGAAATTTAGTCCGGAGGAGACCCGAGACAGGGGAGTAAAACTGGTCAAACACAACGCCTTTTGCTCGGAGAAACTCCCAGAGTTCCAATTGAACGATATGCCCTACATGCCATACCGACTACCCTTAGGCTCCATCGGCTCCGTTGTAGTTCCTTGTTGTAGTTTATACATAGAACCCTATGGGGTAATCCCCCAAAAGGAACTACTATGTGATGGAGGCTATGGGTATAGACTATTGAGGACCAGAAGGACGCACTAAACCCAGAGACCTTAAAAAGCCCGAAAAACTAAAACCGTTTAGGGCTTTGGGGTTTAGGGTTTCCCAGCGAACCCAAAACCCCTTACTTGAGGAATGTACCTTAAATTATAAATGTAAGGCCCCTATAACTCAAGGTATATTCCTTGATTAAGGTGTATTGGGTTCTCTGGGTTAGGGTCAACCATCAATCCGACAACCCTAAACTGCAGGCAAGAAAATCCCCAACCCTGCCCTAAACCCTAACAGAAACACCCCAACAAACTGACAACCAGTAGCCCTAAACCCTGAATCCTGAACCCCTCAACCTTTGACCCTAACCCTGAAACTAATGACCTTAAACCCTAAACACTGATAACTCATAGCCCTACGTCCTAAATCCTAAACTGTAAACCTTACCTATAGTATCCATTGTAGTTCGTTTTTTGGTTTAACCATTTTTATATTAAGGATCCTAAACGGTAAACCCAAAAAAGGAACTGCAATGGAGACTACAGGTAAACCCAATAATCCTAACTAGGTTCCCCAGTAGCCCCTGAATAATAAGGGTACCCTTTTTCCTACTATTTGGCTTCATTAAGGGAACCCAAAAAGAAAAAGGGCTAAAGGGTACCACTGGGGAATCTAGCCAAAGCGGAAAACCCAGGATCCAAGCTGCAGCTCCACTTTGGAAGCGTATGCCAGTCTCCATGTCGAGCCAACTGTCTAGAATAAGGGATGCCTTCGGGTTTCGATGTTTTGTGTTACGGGTTTGGGGGTTTAGGTAGGGCTTTAAGGGTTTCTAGGGTTTAGGGTTTGGGGTTTAGGGGCTTAGGGTCTTTAGTAACTTTAGGGTTCAGGGCTTAAGGTTTTCGGGTTTAGGGGTCCAGAGTAAGGGATGCTGGTGTAAAGAGATCCAGGCCGAATATAAGAGCCGTACTTAGACATGTAAACAGAAAAGGACTACACGAAGAACATCTCACACGTGTTTCAGGCCACCGTGTCCAAGGACTCTAGAGTCCGCAATACATGTTTTGAACGCTCCAGCTTTGTTTCGGGATAGTGGGCAAGAAGCTCGGGAATCATGTAACCCAAAGATGAGATAATTAAGCTAAGGACCACGAAGGTACAACATTGTCAGTCGGTTGTTCAGGCTTTTAGGTAATCTCTCCATGTTCATGGCAGGGTGCGGGCTAATTAGCTTCTGGAGTAATTTTACACCTGTGACCACAGGAGAGCCAAGTCACGTGCAAGAAGGGCAGTAGATTCGCTTTCGCTCTATAGGTGGGAAACCTTACCACAGCAGATCTTTCATGCGACGACTCCTGATAACAAAAACAAGCGCAACTGTCTACTTTTATTGATTATCGCGATTGCAGGGTTTTGTGTTGGTAGTGCCACTCAGCACACTCAATGGCCCGGCGTCACCGCACCGGCATAGGCAGCAGCCCTGCTCGCAGTGTCCTCGCAGCATCCCAGTACAAGTGACAAAGATCTTACCGTCAAAGCAAAATATCATCAGCAACTCAAGTCATCATGACCACTACCCCCGACAGCTTCTCATGTTAACAATGAACATGGTCATGACAATGTTTTTCATCACCATCACCTGCGTAATCCACTTCTTGCTCAAGACCATCGTCAGTCTGCTCATCACGTATGAGCTACGCATAGCCGACATAGTGACATAGTCATACAGCTCCGAATGTGCCCCAGGTCGAGCCCCTCCCTTGATTACGACAGTCCAACTCCGACATCTCTCTGGCGAGAATTGAATCTGCTGCGTCAACCACATCTCCGCCCGGGAATGGTTCCCTTCACCATCACGCAAGGCGCCTCTGAACAACAAAACAAAGATTCCGACGAAGTCTTCAGACAGAAAAAGTGTCGCGCTGGCGTTTCAACTCCTGCTGCGCGCAGCTGGATTTCATAATGCTTGCCGGTAGGATTGCTTTCATGACTGCAACCTTGCGACATCAGGCGACCACAGCGACCACTGGTGCCCTTGCTGATGCGATTAGTCTTGCTGCTTGCAGCCGCTGTTGCGACCATGTTGATGCCTGCTTTTGCTGGTTAAACTGTTCTTTTGGCAAGCAAGTGCTGTGTCGCCGATGTTCGCGCAGTTTATCTTTTTGTGTTCTCACCATGAAACTCACGATGTAAGTGATGATGACGATGCTGATGCCAATGGGCCAGCACAAGCTCATGGTGACGATGATGGCAATGATGCTGATGCTAATGCTGATGCTGGCGAGGACGATGATGGTAAGTACGAAGAAAAGGAGGAATAATCATACTAATGATATTATGATGCTGGTGATGACGATGATGGTGATGATGATGGTGATGATGACGACGATGATGATGATGCTGGTGATGCTGGTGATAGTGATGATGATGATGGTGGTGGTGTGATGAAGATGGTGGCGACGATGACGGCTAGCATGATGACGATCGACATGACGATCATGATGATGAAAATGGCTAGCCTGTTAAATGAGCGAATTCATGAGAAACTGTTTCTGAAATCCAATAATAAGGAAAAGTTTACTTGGATGAAGGCATGAACAAAACGACCGGCCGATACGACTGATGTATGAGTGTAGGAAATAGTATGTGAGAGACCGCGTGACGGGCTGGCTGACAGAAACAGACATGACAGGCTGACAGACAGACAAGCAAACAAACGATGTGACGGAATGCAAGCATGAACAAATCGATAAATCACTGAATACCCGTTAGTCATGATTAAACCACATAGGCCCGAAGCCAAGGCACTACGCTCTAAACCCAAAGCCCTGAACCCTAAGCCGATATCCCCGCGGTATCTACGCCCTGAACCGCAAAAACCCAAAACTTGAAACCAACAGTCCTAAACCTAAAACCCCAAACCCAGAACCTAACACCCCAAAACCCCTAAGCCCAAAATCCAGAACCTGGAACCCCAAAACCCCTCAACCCCAAACCCAGAACCCTAAACCCCAAAACCCTAAACCCGTGTAGAACCCTACAGGTCCCTTTAGAAGAGCCCAAAACCCAGAACCCGAATCCCGAAGCCAAAATAATTACCAATAGTATTTTGGGGGTTCCTTACTATAAGGATAGTGTCATATACCCCCAAACCCTATTGAAATTATAAACGACCCTATATTAGGGTTTACTAAAAACCTATACCCTAAACCACAAAACCAAAACCCCTAAACTTAAAACCCCAAAACCCAAAAGCCAAGAACCCCAAAACCCAAGAACTTCAATCCACACCCTTGTAGAACCCTATAGTTCCCTGACAAAAAAACCCTAAACCCGAAACCCTAAACCCAAGAACCCCAAACCCAAGAACTTTAATCCTTGATATACCACAAAAACCTATTCTACGTATTAACGCCCCTACATTAATCCTGCATCATCTAAACCCTAAATCCTAAACCCTAAACCCGAAATAACCCTAAACCCTAAACCAAAAACCCAAAAACAACTAAACCCAAGAACCCCTATCCTGCATCCTAAACCCTAAACCCTAAACCCTAAACCCAAGAACCCGAAACCGCTAACCCAAGAACCCCTAAACCCTAAATCCTAAACCCAAGAACCCCAACCCTCAACCCCAAGCCCTAAACCCTAAACCCTGAACCCTAAACCCTAAATCCGCGAACCCCAAACCCCTAAACCATAGAACCCTATAGATCCCTTAAAAGAGCCCAAAAACCCAAGAACCCCAATCCTGCATCCTAAACCCTCAACGCTAAATCCTAAACCCTAAACCCCAAACCCCAAACCCCAAGAACCCTAAACCCGAAATCCTACACCCTACATCCTAAACCCAAAAACCCTAAATCCTAAACCCTGATCCGCAAACCCCAAAACCCTAAACCGTCGAACCCTATAGATCCCTCAACAGAGCCCCAACAACTCAAGAACCCCAATCCTGCATCACCATTCCGCTCTGGCTCCTTATCAAAATTATAGTCCCGAATCCTAAATCCGAGAACCCTAAACCCAAAACCCAAGAACCCCAAAATCCTAAACCCTAAATCCTAACCAAACCCTAAATCCTAAACCCTAAACCCAATGACCCACCAAAAATAAAAAAAAAAAAAACAAACCCAAGAACCCCACAATCCAAGAACCCCCAAAACCCAAGAACCCCAAAAACCCAATAACCCTAAAATCCTGCATCCTAAACCCTAAACCCTAAACCCTAAATCCTAAACCCTAAACCCGAAACCCTAAACCCTAAACCCCAAAATAAAATCCTGCATCCTAAGCCCTAAACCCTAAATCCTAAACCCTAAACCCTAAACCGAACCCAAGAAACCCCAAATCCTGCATCACCATTCGGCTCTGGCTCAGGCCCTGGTTCAAGCCACGAGAGAGAAGCGCCTGAGCCGGTCGGGGAAGAGGATAGGGTTGTAGGGCTTAGCATTTCGGTTTTAGTGCTCAGAATTTCGGGTTTAGGGTTTTAGGGCTTAGAATTTCGGGTTTAGGGTTTTTAGGGCTCAGAATTTCGGGTTTAGGGTTTTAGGGCTTAGAATTTCGGGTTTAGGGTTTAGGGAGGGTTCAGAATTTCGGGTTTGGGGTTGAGGGTTTAGAGTTTCGGGTTTGGGTCTTAGGGCTTAGAATTTCGGGTTTAGGGTTTTAGGGATTAGAATTTCGGGTTTAGGGTTTAGGATTTAGGGTTTAGAATTTCGGGTTTAGGGTAACGGATTTCGGGTTTAGAATAAAGGATTTAGGGTTTAGGGTTTAGGGTTTAGGACTTAGGGTTTAGGCTTTAGGGTTTAGCATGTGCAGCTGAGGGTTTGAGAGGTCTGTACCGATAGTCTCCATTATAGTTCCTAGGACGACGATGGAGACCATAGGTAGATGGTAACTATATAGGTAGGGGCTAGAATAGACGTTGGAATAAGGATTGCTGCAAGTGTACTACCAATTAGAGGGTAAGGTCTAGAAAAGGATTTTCATGTGGCTTTAGGGCATACTGGCAGTTCGGATGTGGTCTTTCAGGTGTGGGGATTTGGGGCTAAGTGCTTCTGGTTCCCTGTTGGGGCTATATTAAAAATTATCGTTTTTAATACTTAGTGGGTTTTATTATAACAAAAATGTACACTTGCATCCAACAAGGACCCAGGTTTCGGGGCCAAGCTTCTTGTTGAGGCTTAAGGACTTCAAGGTTTTAGATGCTGAGGCGGTAGTTGCGGGAGCCGAATTGAATGCCTCAAGAAAGCCCTAGCACTGAAATCCTGGACCGTGTGTGAAGCCTTGATGCGAAGATTACCAGCCAGGACCCCCCAAACGCCCTCTAATAGAGCCCTTATAGGCCTTAATAGTCAGTATCAGGGTATATTAGAGGGTAGTTGGGGGGTTTAGGGATTCGAGCTCTCTTGGGGCAAACTCGTCCAATCGATGGCTGCCCGAGGCTACAGCCATACCATCCTCGGATGACATACCTCAGGAGCAACCCAAGGGGGGCTGGGCTGATGCATATCATTCGGGGTTACGAGCCGGTTTTGGTGTAGAGTTTAGGGTTTAGGGTTTAGGGTGTATGAACCATAAGCCACACCTGATAGCTCTCTTACCACGGAATGCTGAGCCCTATCACTGCACCCCGGAACGGGTGAGCCTGATTGTTGGCAGATTTCGATCGTTCATGGCAACGACTGTAGACTATCCAGGCCAAAGCCAGAACAGGTAGAAAGGAGTTTTGGCGTATCCCTACACCCCTAGTTCCCGGGATCAAGACAGTTGCACCTTTCAACTCTGGCACCCACATCGGTTATAATGAAAGCACGAGTCTCTTCCCTAAGAGACCAGGTACCTATATCGTATATACTTAAGCCCTAACTGGATTTCAATATCTGCGCTTTATAAGGCCTTGTAAAAGGACAACCTCGTTTTCATATATGGGCACACGGATCAGCCTTGGCGTTCGCGTTCCGGGTTTGAGGTTTGAGGCCCAGGGTTTCGCAGTGCCAGGGCTTTGAGGGCTCCTGGGTTCATGGTTTCGTGTTGAGGGCTTTCTGGCAAACAAGAGGGGTAGATTACTTGCCGTGGCATGGGTTTCGGGGTTTTGGGTTTGGGGTTCAGGGCTTTACGGCAGACAGGAGGGGTAGATGGGATAGATAACTTACTGTGGCATGGGTTTAGGGTTTAACTGTAACCCTTCAGGTTTCTGGGAGGAGTAGATAACTTCCTGTGGCCTGGGCTTGGGGTTTTGGGTTTAGGGTTTAATGATCCCTAAACCCTAAACCCTAAACCCTAAACCCTAAACCCTAAACTCTTAACCGTGTTTAATGTAGCCTTTCTGGGATTTTGGGGGCCAATGTCCTTCAACCCTGCAGGTGAGAACAACAGTACAAGATACGATGCGCGTGTCTGGGTTTGCCTTGGGGACAGTAAACAACGTGACACCTAAAACCCTAAACCCTCAACCCTAACCCTCACCCTCACCCTAAACCCTAAGCCCCAACCCTAAACCCCAAAAAACCCTAAACCCCTAAACCCTAAACCTGATCCCTGAAGCTTCACTTGTGAACCCGTCAGGTAGAGACAGGAAAACGAAGCATCGAAGCCCTCAACAAAAACAACGACGCAGAAGCCTGCGTGAAGCCTCCACTCTGATGAAAACCCCAAAGGCCCTAAAGAACCCACCTAGACCCCAAAGAAGCTACCTCTTCAAGGACTTTTAAGAGGAAATCATACTAAGGCCCTAAACAAGAAAAACCAAAGTCCTGAATCCCTAATCCCTAAACCCTAAGCCCTGAATCCCTGAATCCCTAAACCCTGAGCTCTACGCCCCCAAACCCTGAACCCTGAACCCTAAACCCTAAGCCCCGAATCCCCAATCCCTGAACCCTAAGAGGATGCTGAGGCTATGGCCGTTCTGAGCAGCTTCATCCTGGCACCAGCTGCTTTCATGCATCGAAGTCGCCGGGAAAAACACAAGAAGGGCTTCAAAAAGGGGGGGTTCAGGGTTTAGGGTTTAGGGAAAACACCATGATAAGGGAGCTGCGTGCTGTCCAGAGATGCTGCCAGCCGATGCCGAATGGAGGCACTTCGGTCCAAATTATCGCATTTAACTTTCCGCTGTTCGGGTTGCAGGTTTCGAAAATAGCTCTAATCCCTCACAAGCAGACCCTAAACCCTGAACCCTAAACCGTGGCACCTCACAAGCCCCAAACAAGCCCAGGAGATCCTCGCCGAACTTATTCAAACGCCCCCCACCCAGAACTCACAAACGCAAAAACCAGCCGGAGCCGCCCAGACTCGCTAAGCTATAAGCCCTTAAACCTTACCCTAACCGAAGAACCTACCATTTTAAGGACTTATACAAAGAAACTATAATCAGGAACCCTGAAAAGGTAGGTTGTTTGGGGCCCAGGTCGGGCTGGAGATTTAAGGTTTAGGGTAACCCCAGGTCCACAAGTCCGGAAGACCCAAAATCAGCCGGAGACACGTTCTCTTCGTGCACGCCGACACGCTCTTTCTCGCCGTTCAACGCGATGGTCATCAGGACCTGGCTCACCTTCAGTTTGAAAAGAGCGAGAGACAGGGGGAGAGAGAGAGAGAGGGGGGGAGGGAGAGAGAAGAAATAAGGCTGCATGTAATGCATGTGAACAACATAGAAATTACATGTTGGCAATCCCAAGCAGCGTGCCGGAGCTGGTTTGCATGTTGATGTATCGAGCTTATAATTATGATGCTCTCTTCGGTCTAGCATTGCTTTCGTAGAGGCGTTGAGGCTGTAGTAGAAAGCTATATATGTTGCTGTCTGACCAGGTTGGCATTCGAGTCCACAGCCGAAGCACTTCACATTCTTGCATTCTGCATTCCTTGCTTATGCCAGCATACTCGCACGACATGTCCGGGAGAACGCGCAAAAGTCCACGAACCTGTTGCAGCGAGCTTCTTTGCAGGTCCCAGTTGCATTCGTGTCTTCGCTGTGACTGAAGAGTTGCTTCGAACACGAAGGGGGACCTAACGCCCAATTCCTAAGGCAAGCTCCGCAGCTCCAATCCTACCCTAAAGCCTAAAGCCCTGAAGCCCGGAAGTCCTGAACACCCTAAAGCCCTAATGTAGGCGCCTTAATATAGGGTTTTAGGGGCCATTATACTATATTTATACTTAAGGATCCCCCAAAATAATATGCGGGTAATTAAGGAGCCCATATTATATAAGAACGGCCCGAAATTTCGACCGCCATCTGAGACCCCCCGACGTGTGAAGCAAGGCTGCACAGCCAAAAGAGGGTCATTGAGGACTCCAGGTCCTCCCAAGTGCCGGGGGATCTAAGGTTGAACCCATGGGTTTAGGGTTTAGGGTTTAAGGGTTTAGGGATTCGGGTTTAGGGTTTAGGGTTTAGTATGGGGCCTTAACCCGGGAATCCTTATATACCTACTATATACCCTATGTGTAAAGCAGAAGCCGGAAAGTTGGAACATCATTATCCTCATGCCCCTACGGTAAAGTATGAGGGATCCTACCACTAATCATCCTAAATCCATGTTCCAACTTTCTGGGGTTCACCATGAGGGTGTGGAGGGTTTAGGATTTAGTCGTTTAGGGGTTTCGGGGCTAAGGGGTTCAGGGGTTTGGGGTTTAGGGTTTAGGGGTTTAGGGGTTTAGGGGTGTAGGGGTTTGGGGTTTAGGATTTAGTCGTTTAGGGGTTTAGGGGTTTGGGGTTTGGGGTTTAGGGGTTTAGGGGTTTAGGGTTTTAGGGGTTTAAGGGGTTCAAGGGGTTCGGGGTTTAGGTAAGTTTTGTTAAAACACGGGCTGGTGGATGCCCGGCCAAGTAGATTCGGCGAAATTCGGTTCAGGATTTCCAAAGAGGTGCCCTGGTCTCCGACATACTTTTCGCGTGTGGAAAGTTAGCCATGGGACAGCACAAAACCTGCGAGGTACCGTTTTCCCAAAGGCTCCATGTACCTTTATAGTAGATACTTTGAGGCCTTAAAGGGGTCCCTATATAGGCTCTTTAAGGCTTAGGTATCGACTATATGGGCACATGGAGCCTTAGGATTTACCCCAAGCATTTGCCACGTTGTGCTGCCATGCGAGCGAGTATTAGGTAGACATGAGGGACCGAACTGTATGGAACTAGCCACGAGAAAAGCCGTGGTATCTGTCCATGGTTGCAGCTTGGCTTTGGCCAAGACAAGAGCATGCTGGAACGCCGCAAATGTCTGCACTCGGCACCTCGCATTTTTGTTCGGGTCCAAAAATAGCTTTGCAGCCTGCATGTCCCCAAAGACAGAGCCCAAAGCTCGGGCCCGTTGCTTACCTCATAACATGCCCAATGAAACACTGCAGTACACACACACACACACATCTCTTTACATATATATATATATATATATATACATACACAAACATAAACACGCACACACACACACACATATATATATATATATACATACATACACACACATGCACGCACACACACACACACAAACCAACACAGACGGTTAATCGCAATTTTGAATAGAACGAACTTGTGGAACCCCGAAACCCAGAGGACCCAAGTCCCAAACCCAACCTCAGACCATCGAGCCCTCCGGGATCTGCAACCCGGACCCCTAAACTCTCAAAGCCCTAACCCCACCATACTGTAGTATAGCGTATACTGCATACAATAATATAATATCAGGTTATGTTATAGTAATGTGTATACTACCAAAATATCATATAATCTATATCTAGTATAGTATATGTCATATTACCTCCCAAATTATGTTGCGTGAACATCGAAGGCCCCCAACTTTAAAGCAGCCGGTCCCCGGAATAGTAGCAGAAGTAGTCGAGGTCCAGGTGTTGTAAGAGCCTGGCAACCTTGCCGACGCGACAAGTATCTCCATCGACATGCACGTTTCGGCTTTAGTATTTCGGATGTGGGTAATGTACGGGGCTTGAGATAAGACGAGAGTTTTGGTGCATGTTGAAGAAAAATTTGAAGAACCCTGACAAATAGCATTGGTAAACACTCAGGCTTCTGTAGTGTGTAGCTCTTGGGATTTATGGTTTTGGGGGTGTGGGGCTTTGAGGTTTCGGCTGTTGGGGCCGGGGTGTTGGAGCTCGGGGTGTTCTATTGCTGAAGAGACCCGAAACCCTATTCTAATTATTAAGGCCCCTATATTCCTTGCTGACCTGAACAAGCTTTATGGTGTCCTCAAGGGCCCTAGTGCTCCCTAAGGATCCGAGATATCTTGTCTTGGGGTTTTAGGGCTCGGACAGGCGCCACTCGGGCCCCCAAACCCAGGTGTAGCTTTTTTTTTGGGGGCGTCGAGAATCGGTTTAGGGTTTAGTGTTTAAGGTAGGGCCCGGGGCCTTGATAATTAGAATAAGGTTTTGGGGTACATTATACTATAATTATGATAAGGCACCCCCAAAATAGTATAGGTAATTAGTTCTGGAAAGAAGTGTTTTCACAAGTCAATCTGCTACTGCAGCGCCTACGGGACGTCTCGCAACAGAAAGCGGTACTGTCTCCAACGGCAAGAACACAGTATGTAACTATGTACATGAACAGGAACATAACGGTACAAAGCACGTTTGCCTCGAATACTCGCAGCAGCCGAAGTAGCATCACCATCTGGCAAAAGCACGGCAAGCAAAGGCAACAACAAGCACCAAAAACCCTGAACTTTCTAACCCTACAACCCAAAAAACCCAAACTTAAAACCCAACTGGGAGGACGATACCCAGTCACGATTCAGGACAAGTACCACCCTAAACCCCCAACTTTAATCGTATTTTGCAAATCTAGCCGCCGGGAGCGGGCCCAAACCCCCCACCATGAGCATTTTTGCTTGGGTTTTCGGTACTACTGGACCCCAAAGGCATGTAGAATAGTAGCCTTTTTACTGGTCTTTGGGCCATTATTTTATCTACTTTTGGGGTTTAGGGTTTAGGGCATCCGAAAGGCTTTTTAAAATGGGTGTTGGGCCCACTATCCACTTTTGGGGTTTAGGGCTTAGAAATGTTTAGGGTTCAAAGCCCTGAACCCTAAACCCCAAACCCCATACCCTACACCCCAACAGCTTAGGGTTTAGGGTCTGATGAACCGAGCCCCCGGGCGCTGATGAAATGAGTATCTGCATTGTTCGCCTCCTTTGGTCCGGGGGGCGTCGGGGGGTCTTAGGGTTCAGGGTTTTGGGTTTAGGGTGACGGTTCAGGGTCCAGGGTTTCGGGTTCAGGGTTTGGGGCTTAGGATTTATTTTTTGGGGGTTCGGGGTTTAGGGCTTTGGGTGTAGGGATGTTTAGGGTTCAGGGTTTTGGGTGCAGTGCATATATGCTATACATAAGCATCAAAGGAACACTAGGGAATATTATTGCTAACAACTCAGGCTTCTATAGATTGCCTTATAGTCTTAGTTATAATTTGGGTTATATTTTGAGATTCCCAAACCTATCAAGAAAAAGGTACCGCCACAGAACCACCAAGGTGCCACCTAGAAATGGTCATTCTTATACTTGCGGTAGTACGAGTCTCGAAACCCTAAACCTGAACCCTACGAACCCTAAACCCTAAAACCTAAACCCTGAACCCAGACCCTACAAACCCTAAACCCTAACCTAAACCCTAATACCTAAACCCTACAAACCCTAAACCCTACAAACCCTAAACCCCAAAAGCCTAAACCCTAAAACCTAAACCCTACAAGCCCTAAACCCTGAAACCTAAACCCGAAACCTAAACCCTACAAACCCTAAAACCTAAACCCCAATGAAACCCCAATGGGCCAGGGGCGTCAGGCCTGAGGAGGTCGTGTTCTACGAGACTTCTGCAGGGGATGACAAAGGAACAAGGCACCCCCAAACCCCAAACTTACCACGTGGCCCTAAACCCTAAACCCCAAACTTACTTATGGCCCTAAACCCCAAACCCTAAACTTACCTTCTGGCCCTAAACCCTAAACTCTAAGCTTACCTTGTGGCCCTAAACCCTAAACTTGCTTTATGGCCCCAAAACCTAAACCCTAAACTTTGCTCATGGCGCAGCCTTCGGAAAACTTCGGGGTTTCCTAGTTCCCGCCTACAAGTCAGTTGAACATGCCTTGCGGAACAATCTCACATGACGCCTGCGGAACATACTGTGGAGGCCTTAATAATTAGAATGTGTTTTTTTTTTTGGGGGGGGGTCCTTGTTACAATCACAGTATAATATACCCCCAAAACCCTATTCTAATTGTTAAGGCCCCTATATTACAGCCCATACACTCTTACAGCTCCAAGCTCTAAACACCCTAGAGCCCTTCAGCAAACACGACAAACTTACAGGAAACTACAGGTTACAGGTGGGGAGTTCTTCCATAAGGTATATAGACCTTCTATAAGGCTCCTATAAGGGTAACTACCCACCTGAAAATGTCCTAGACAAACTGCAAGCAACCCTCACCAACCCTCGACCAAAACTCTCAAGACACTGAAGCCCTACTGTAGGGGCCTTAAGAATCAGAATCAGGTTTTGGGGCCCATTATAGTAGAACTATAATAAGGAACCCTCAAAATAGTATAGCTAATTATTTAGGCCCCGATGTAAAATCTGTCCTGCATGCTGCCAGTCCGGTAGGGATCGAAGGGGTCTTGGCCTTTCCGAGCGCAGGCCCGCGCGCGATGAATCGAAACGCAAGCCCCCAAAGGCCCCTTAAGAGCCGTGTTGTTACAAGCAAGACTGAGAAATTGTATATGTTTGGGGCTTATACAGTAGGGTTTAAGGCTTACAAGGCTTTTGGTTCGGGGGTTATCTAAAGTGTTGGACTTTGGGCTGTCATCAGTCTGAAAGCTGGTGTAAGCCTGCAATGTGATTGCAGTTGGTACGAGAGTCTTCTGTCACTGTTCCAAAATGCCAATTCCATCGGGCCGAGAATTTGGGTTGGAATTGCCCCTAAACCTAGGATAACACTAAGCTTCGATTTCTGGCTTGGGGTCTGGTGATTTAAGCGCTTGACGCGCTAGGCTTAGAACGTTGACCTGCTTGCTGTGCCGTAGAAAGGTCCTTACTGGGAGCTTCCATGTTAGATCACATAAACGAACATGGTATAAGATTCTCTGCTCCCAACAATCCGGCTTCAACAGGGCATAGGCACCTACAGCTCTAAGCTGCAAGTACGAACCAAAAGAATGACTCCGAAGATTCTAGTAAAGCTCGTGGAAAGGAGATTCTGCAACAAGAATAGGTGCGATTAAGAAGCTCTCAAAGGGGACTCTAGCTTCGTTCGCGAAGTTTTCAAGGTTTTCTAGGGCTTGCAACCTGAAGCCGTCCAAAAACTCTAAACTTTTTGTCCTAAACCCTAAACCCTAAGCCTCTGGTGGCACGCGCCTGTTTTTGTGAAGTTTCCAATCTCCCAGATGACCTCTTGCACGTGGAATCGCGTGGTACTGCCCTCAGTGCCAGCGCGAGGTAAAGGCTGATGGAAACACCCTAGAGTTTATAGGGTTTAAGGGTTTAGAGTAGGGTTTTGGAGTTTAGGTTTTTTGGGGTTTAGGGTTCAGGGCTTAGGGTTTACAGGTTCGACAAAGGCTTGAGAGATTAGGACAGCTCTACATGTAGCAGCAATACTGCTGGCAAGCGCCTGTCCTAGGCTCAAAGTAAAGGAAGCTACAGGTGGGGAGTTTCGGGGATATAGGGCCTCTGTCAGGCTTTGTTGAGGCTTCCATAAGGTATATAGAGCTTCTACAAGGCTCCTATAGCGGTAACTACCCACTTGAAAACGTCCCAGATCAAGCTCACGGCGCTTAAATTCAGATGCCTGTGCTTACACGAGAGGACTTGCTCTGCTCAGCAGCATCTTCACGGAGCAGCAAGAGGCTTTGCAGCACAAACCCTCAGTAGACTCCCCTAAACCCTAAACCCTAAACCCTCAGCAAACCCCAAAAAGCTGAAATCCAGCCGAAACCAAGATCAAGCCCTCGGGCCTGCATTGTTCTTCCTGTGAGCCCAGCTACATGTTTAGGGTAGGGTTTAGGGTTTAGGGTTTAGGGTTCAGGGTTTGTGGTTAGGGTTTAGGGTTTAGGGTTTGGGGTGGGCAGCATAACCGTATTCAGGGCTTCAGGAGCAGCAACCACTGTAGAGACAACTGGGCCCGAGTCAAGGTACTGAGTAAGAAGGGCTATAAGCAAGGCCACTGTAGTTATAACAAAATATGGGTAGTTCTCCAAATTAAGACCCCAACTAAATATGGGTAGTTCTCCAAATTAGGATCCCTGTGACGGTCCTTTTTCATAAGGGTGCCGTACTATTTTGGGCCCCAAAAAGGGGCCCTAATTTAGAGAACTACCCATATACTCAAGTACTGAAGCCCTAAACTCGAAACCCTACACCCTAAACCCTAAACCGTAAGCCCTAAACCCCAAACCCTACACCCTAAACCCTAAACCGAGCACCAGAGAACCGAGAAGACCTGAAGCTCAAGCCCTTTCAAGCCTAGGCCGTTGGCGTGGCCCGTGGTGGCAGATTGTTTAGGGTTTAGGATTTAGGGTTTAAGGGTTTAAGGGTTTAAGGGTTTAAGGGTTTAGGGTTCAGGGTTTAAGGGTTTAGGGTTTCAGGGAACCCTTGTTGTCAAATTTTGTCCCGAAAACAGTAGGGAATCATAGGGATGACATCGCTCTCAAAAGCCAGCAAGCATTCACGAGTGTCCAGAAGCCTGAAACCCGAAAGCCCTCAGTGCCTTCGGGTTTTGGCCAGGAAATTCCTAGTGCAGCGACGGTTGGAAGCTCAGATCCGTCAGTGGCTAATGTACCCTTGCATCAAATAAGGTACTTGTAGGATTTAGTCTTAGTAGGGCTTATGTTGTCACGTTTAATAAAAAAGCGACAATTCGTATTACCAGTCGAAATATATTTATCACTATCAGTGGTTGTACAGTTCAGAGTTCACTGTATTCAGATATTCAGCCCACAGCGACCATGCCGCGGTTTGTGCCAGGCAACGCGGCAGGCTACGATCGTGCCAACATGTGCCAACAATCAGGCATCGAAACGATTTTGACCGAGCTCAGGATCAGGCTGACAGCAGGCATTGCTAACACTGGCATATTGAACCCAGAATTTGCTTCAGCTTTTCCGGCTTTAAAGCCCTGTTTACGTTTTCTTACGCTGGCGTAAGACAAGACATGTTGTGCAGGAGAACATCGACGCCCTGCGCCCCGCGCTAAAAGCAGCAGCCAAGAAGGGGCCGGTGGCACGCTGCAGCGGCAGCCCCAACAGCAACAACAACACCAGTGCCAGCAGCAGCAGCAGCAGCAGCGGTTCCTGAAGCAACACGGTGGTACCGATCTCCCTCATACGCAAGCGTAATGTCTGCTGGATGATGTTTTCGTCTGCGTGCTAACCAAGTCGTATTCTCTCCACAGTACTACAGCGCGCTGCTGCCATGTTTCCACGTGCACGATGCGTTCCTGCAGCACGCCGTCCCAGGTCTGCTTTGTCCGAGTATATCGACTAGTCTTATGTCGATGGGGTGTCGGTATTGCCGTTTGGGAGTTGCGGGAGCGCAGGCTCTGTCACCGGGCGTGCAAGTCAATTACGGTAGACGTTTGGTTTCTTAATAAGATAGATGTCCCAAAACATTGTGCCATGACTTGGCCAGGTTTTTAGCTTGGCTTATTTGTGGCTGAGTGCCGGGGCTTTCGGATTTCATGCTCGGATGTCAAACTACGGTTTAGCTTCGGGGCTTGCTTACGGGCTGAAGCCTGTCTGAGACTCTACACCCCTACAGCTTATAAACCCTAAATTTAAGATCCAAACCCCAGAAACCTTGGTAGAACACGGATGACAAAACCCTTATAGTGGGCTTAAATAGGTCTTGTCTATGAACCCGAGTAAGACCATTAAGTTTCCTTTGTTGAAACCAGCACGCTACTCAGTTAAGGACAAAAACTGAAATCACAATGTTGTTCTTTACCATAGAACTTTCATATTATAGAGCCCTTAAATGCCCTTATTAATGATTCATGTTATAGGGTTCTAGTTCTTGTTTGTTGAACTGTCAGGGTTGATACTGTCTGTCCATAAGGGATTTTGTGCACTGTTTTAAGGTGTGTTAAAAGGTCCCGACGCTTTTGCGGTTGCAGTTTACACATGTAGTTCGCGGGACGACGGCAAAATTCAAAGCTTCAACCATGTCCGAACATATTGGAAGTACATGCGGTTCCGGTGATCCTGCATGCTGTGCCATGTTCAAACGCATTTTACCTGTCTCCTGTCATACCGCATAACCAAAGAGCATGGAGTGTATAAGGTCATGCCGCCAGATGTCCATGGCGTCCATTGAAACTTACTCCTTCCCATCTGCATGCAGGGTTGAATTCAATACCTTAAATCCGAAATCCTAAGCCCGAAACCCAAGTGCCCAAGTATTAATAACAGAAATAGCAACAAGAATGGCAGTAAGAATAACAGCAACAATAACAGGACAAAAGCTGTGTGAACGCCACGCTTTGTTTCACCACCCTCCGCCTTCCCTCAGTCGATTGTGGCGCCCAGGTTCTCCGGGTAGGGGACGCCTTCGCTTCCGAGTTTTTCGGCGAGGCGCGAGGCATTTGCACGTGGCAACATGGGCGCTAAAGTGTCATGCGCAGGGGTAAGGTTTCGGGGGTTTTTTGAATGAAAGGCATGTAGAGGGTCCACGCATAGGGTTTCAGGGTTCAGTGTGCACGCTTCAATGATTGCGGCCGTACGAGTCCCGAAACGGAAGCCTAAAGCCCTGCAGAGGTGCCTCAAAGAGGTCATTGGAACACCCCCAAGCATTCCTCAATATAACCATACTGGTGATGTTTGGAATGCTATTTAACAAACCATAAGAATAACAATACAAACGATACTGATACTGCTCATCGTAATAGCAAGAACATGACTCACAAGCTTCGAATTTTTTAGGCCCTAAAGCATACGAACCATCTGGAATAGTTGCTATAGATCCCTCATAGAACCCTTTACAGAAGCCCTACAGAGAAGCCTGTCCAAGTGTTGCGGCCCCCGCACTATCATCCAAAAGACCGAAGATTGGGTTTGAGAGTTCAGGGCTAATGACTGTACGTTCACATAGGTTGGTTGGTTGGTTGGTTCATAGGGTTTGGGTTTGTCTCTGGGCACCTCCGGAAATGCCAGTTCCAATGGCAAAGGCTCTCGGCATCGCTCCGAAGCAACCGTGCTAAACAACCCTAAACCCTAAACCCTAAACCCTAAACCCCAAACCCTAAACCCTAAACCCTAAACCCTAAACCCTAAACCCTTCCCCTTGTTCGATCTCAACCCTAAGGGCGTCCTAATAGGTCCTCAGTTGGTCAGACTTTACCAGGCCGTTCTATCGAAGTGCCTCGCTATGGCTGCCGGAAGAGGCGTAGAAATTTGAGCCCAAGCCCTTAAATTATCATAGACACTCTGATAGTTATGGGATGTTTAGGGCGTAGGGTGCCAGGGTGTAAGGATGCCTTCTAGAAACCTTGAAAGAACGGCAGACGCCTTCAAAGGAATCTTTAATGACGCATCACGAAACCCGAAACCTGCTGAGCGCCCCAATTTTTGGATCGATTAGGGTTTAGCATTTAGGGTTGTGGGGACTTGGGGTTTTACAGTTATGGTTGAGAGTATACCGATACCAGTTGCTCCAAAACCCCACTGGTGTGAGGGCTAATGTCCGACATTTGAGGGACCTTACAGTGGAGTTGATAGTGGCACTGGTACTACTACTACTACTACTACTACTACTACTATCACTACTACTACTACTACTACCACTACTACTACTACTACTACTACTACTACTACTACTACTACTACGACTATCACCACCACCACCACCACCACCACCACCACCACCCCCGCCACCACCACCACCACCACCACCACCACCACCACCACAAATGGTTACTAGGATCCTGCATGGTTTCTTTCTCAGGGTATATGGCCGCAAGTAGTAGGTATTTAGGGTCCAATCCAGGGTAAGTGGAGGGTCGAGTTATCGCAGTTTAGGGTCAAGTTTTAGGGTAGGGGGTTTGGGGCTTGGGATTTGGGGCAGTTTAGGCAAGGTGTAAGTTTCAGGGATTGCCATTACTGTTGCATACATGCATACATACATTCGTGCACGTAGGGCGCCTGGTCTAGCTAGTCCTTAAACGGCCCCAAATCCAGCGAGGCTGCCACATTCGGCCTCACATCACTTCCATACACACCCATCGTGCTCTTGGCAGCCAGACAGTCCAGTGAGGACCCGTGTTCTGTGGCTTTTTGCAGGCTAAAGCTTCAGGATTTAACTAGTTTCGGCTCCTGGTGGGCATGAAGGTTTCTAGGCGGACCGGGTGAGCTTGCGGTTCTGTTGGTTAAATTCTATTGCAGGATGCTTGTGGAGCCCCCACTACATGTGCGGCTGAAAAAGCTTAAGGCCTAAGGCTCGAGGTAGCAGGTGGCATAGTATGCGACATCAGGTAGGTCAGCCTGATGTTTGGCTATTGCATCGGAGATTCCGGCTTGGTGGCTTGTTTTCGGATGTTTTGCGGTCCAAGCAGCCGGACAAAGTGCTGTGAGGCTTGGGCTTTTTGTGATGTCGTCACTGGAGGCGAAGTGTTGTGATGTTCAGTTCGGGGGCTGTGGCAGCAGCCACGTACACTTTCATCTTCATCATCTTCACCGTTATCACCAGCAGCAGCATCCTAAACCCCTAAGGTGTCGAACTGGGGTTGGAAAATTGCCGCTCCAACCATTGGAAACTATGCTCTGATGCTTCAGGGCTGTTCCAGGACCCCCCAATGGCCCTTTAATGGAGCCCTTATGGTCCCTAATAGTAGGTATTTGGTGTATAATAGAGGGTAGTTGGGGGGTCTAGGTTGCAAGCAACCTTCAACACTGAACATTCGACCCCTAAACCCTAACCTCCCCTAACCCGCTCTAACCCTAAACCCTAAACCCTAACTTAACCCCTAAACCCTTAATCCCTAAGCCCCGAAGCTAGCTTCAGCCCTCACGCTAAACCCTACCAGGACCGGGGTGGTTGTCAAAATTATGGTCCCTTTTTGGGTCCTTATTATCATACGCCACCTATTATTTAGGGTACCCCAGAAGGGACCATAATTTTGACAACTACCCATGGGACCACTTAAGCCCTAGACCCTTAACCCTAAACCCTAAACCCTATTAAACCCTATTAAACCCTATTAAACCCTAAACCCTAAACCCATAGACCCTAAACCCTACCCAGGACTGGGGTGGTATTATTATTGGCCCTCTTATTAAAAGGGACCTTATTGAGAGGGTCTATATCCCCAAGGGTCCCCCTAATCCTAGCTCCTAGCTCCCAGGACTGGGGTGGTGAGAGTGGCCGAGCTATCGACGGCCTCTCCGAGACGCACTTTCTCCGCGGTAGCTGCAGCCGGGAGGACCCAGCCATCCTCGTAGTCATAAAGAGGGTTTAGGGTTTAGGGAAAGACTTCTATTTGGGTTTAGGGGTTTCAAGGTTTGGGGTTTAGGGTTTGGGGGTTTAGGGTTTAGGGATTTAGGGTTCGGTTTAGGGTCTGGAGCTCAGGGTTTAAGATCCTAGGTACTATGCTGGGATGCCTTACCAAAACATGGTTGTTCCTGTTCCTAGTATAGAGACCGTACATTCTACTGGACAGGTATCTTGGACCCTTGGGGTTTAAGTTGTTCTATCAAGGGCTCATCGCATTGTTGTCAGACGTTTACGGCTGTTTGGATTGCAGCAAACAAGAAGCTTTGGCGTCTTACAAGTTCTGTCAATCAGGGTTTGGCGGGTAATGTCGAACTTTCCTGAGCACTTTACATTGAAAACTTGGCGTTTCGGGTGTCCAGAAGGGTTTTTCAGATTTTCTTCTAAGGGGTCTGCCAGGATTTCGGGGAAGATGGCACGGAGGCATCAGGGCGTTTTAAGGTACTTTGGATTAAGTGCTTTCAGGCCTATCTTAAGGATCAAGAGCTCTAGGAGTTGGGGTTTCAGAGTTTAGATTTTAGAGCTGAGGTCAGTTGCCAGTAAGCCCTGCACTAGCAATAGACACCTCAAAACAGTAGGAGGCGACAGGCTCAAAGGGTTACTGTTTGTGGTACCCCTAAACCCTAGACCCTAACCGTAAAAACCCTAAGCCACAGCTTTGAAGTACCGTGTGTGGAGAACTCAGGGCTGAAGCTTAACAGCTCTGGCTTGCGCTTCGGATTCGGACGCTTTTTGTCGTGGAATCTTGGGGAATTGCGGTGTTTCCAAGTTGACATATTTTTCTTTATGAGAAGGCTAGAAAGCTGAAGAAATCTCCATAAGGCTTTTGGCTGGGGATTTTTGGTGATTTCGGGCTTCTGACCCACGGCTTTAGACTTCGAAGAGCGGCGGATTTTTCAAGCTTCCAGCCGTAAGCTCCCCAAACCCTAAACCCTAAGACTGAGATTTTGATCCCAATGCTCTACAGCCCTGAACCTTAATGCTTCAAGCTCCAAAATCCTGAAGTCCGAAATCTAAGTCCATACATTTTAGGGTTTAGGACCTCCCCTAAAACCTTGCAACGATCGACTTACAGATCCAAGCCCCCAAAGCGTCTTGCAGCTTTGAGGTCACACGGCCGGCGGCATCGAGGATCCCACTCGGGTTACGGTTGGAGCTTCCGGATCTTGCAGCCCGACCCCGAAATGGCCCACAACGGGTTTGGCTTTGACTGAAGTGAGCATCTGCCTCTATAGGCCCTGACCCCAAAAGCCCAAACCCGCGACAGGGCCCTAAACCTTGAACCCTAGGCCCTAAACCCTGAAGCCTAAACCCTAAACGCGTTTGCTGTCGAGCATCTTAACGATGTCTTCTTGTTAGACGTGCAGGGTCCAGGCTCAGGGTTCAGAGCCCTGCTTGCGACCAAGGGCTATTGTACAACGGCTCCAGATTATTGCTTACAGAACCTTGGTGACTTTGTTAGCTCTATTCGTGTGTGTGTGTGTGTCGCGTTTTCGCAGCATGGTTTCTTCAAGAGAGATCTGAATTTATTTCGCTTATGCTGCATAAGAGAGGGGAGCGGCAAAATCCCATAAGCCCCGGATGGTGGATGCCTGAAAGCTTGAGACTCTGCGAGCTCTGACCCAAAAGGGTCCCAAGTACCAATCAAGTAGAACGTAGGCTTCTTTCTATCTTAAAAACAAGTAGTGTGATTTGGGAAAGTATCCCCGGTCACAGTACCTAGAGGACCCTTTGGGTGAGTACGCCTGTGAAGCTTCTTAAGGCCCTGGTTAAAGATCGATCAAAGCCTGGGTAATATAGGGGCTTAAACAATTACCTGTATTATTTTGGGGGGCCCCTTATTATAGGTATAGTAATAAGGCCCCAAAACCCTGTTCTAATTATTAAGGCACTTACAGTACTCTCTCAGATGTCCCAGCTTGCTATAGGCTGGAGGCACCTTCTAGAGTAGACGAGGGAAGCTGAATATGAGAGAAGGAGTGCCTA
This sequence comes from Symbiodinium sp. CCMP2456, assembly GCA_905221635.1. Classification (NCBI taxonomy): domain Eukaryota; class Dinophyceae; order Suessiales; family Symbiodiniaceae; genus Symbiodinium; species Symbiodinium sp. CCMP2456. The sequence continues at coordinate 2,974 of CAJNDV010033723.1, read as the reverse complement.
CAACACTCAAACGTGAAAGCCCACTTGCTTTCAAGGGTACCATGCGTGACCATATCGACTTGTCAAACGGAAGCCTTATGCCAGAAAATATCCAAAGTGTCAAAGCTCGAGCTCGGAACCGACACAACGCATCTTTCCGGGGCTCAGCCTTGGGGATGTTGCCCCCTCTACCCTCCCCGTATCTCAAACGCTACTTAACCTCACAAGAGCTTGTGCTGGGACCGCACTCCAAACTTCCTGCAAAATGATTATGCCTGGTTCCTGAAATGACAGCAGGTGTCCTGCATAAGTGACACCTGCACTGGAGAGATGAGAAAAGCCTATATCAGGATCTCTCATGCAACCTGTTAGGCGTCTATTTACCAGAGGTCTGCACAAAATGGATATTGACCCTGACCCCAAATCATCCTAAATCCTAACAGTCAAAGGTCTGCCCCCCTGAAGCAAAACCTGACAGTCAGAGTTTTGCCACCTATACACCCGAAACCCGCACCCTGAATCCTACTCAGCCCTAAGCCCTAAACATGGAAGTCTTTTTCTAGGGCCCTAAACCCTAAAGCGTCTGCCCTAAACCCTAAACCCTAAAGCCTCTGCCCTAAACCCTAAACCCTAAACCCTAAACCCTAAACCCTAAACCCTAAACCCTAAACCCTAAAGCCTCTGCCCTAAACCCTAAACTCTAAACCCTAAACCCTAAACCCTAAAGCCTCTGCCCTAAGCCCTAAACCCTCAACCCTAAAGCCTCTTCTCTAAACCCTAAACCCCAAACCCTAAACCCTCAACCCTAAAGCCTCTGCGCCAGGAAGATCCTCGCGGTGCCTGGTGGGTGGCCGAAAGCGCCGCTCGTATTCGCATTTCTGGACAGGTCAACAACAAGAAAAGGAAGTTTTAGGGTTATATAAGGGTTTAGGGTTTAGGGTTTAGGGTCCTTTAAGGGTTTAGGGTTTAGGGTCATATAAGGGTTAAGGGTTTAGGGTTACGGGTCATGAGGGTTTAGGGCTTGGGAAGTTTAGGGTTTAGGGTGCTGAACAACAGGGTCTAGGGTTTGATGGGTAATGAAGACAACAACACAGAGGACTAATATTAACGAGAGTAGTAAAAAGAAGAGCACGAGCAAGACGAAGCGTGGCAACAGCAGTATTGAGAATAGACATGATAATGGCAACTAGAGGCGACAAAAGCGCGACTCGTAGAAGTAACGATTGAAACAATAGCAGCAGTTAGAAGAGGAACATGAAAGCGCACAAAATGGTAACCCTAACAAGCACAATGTCTCGTGTTGGTCAGTGTTGGTGATAATGGGTCACATGCCCAAAGCAGTCCGCTGGTAGTTATAAAGTTATAGGTGCCCCGACAACTTGCGCAGGGCCTGTTTATTGGAAAGCCACCCCTATGATAAGGATCTGAGCATTATTATCTAGGCTTCCACCATGTACCTTACTTAACCTACCAAGACCTACTTTTTTGTAGGGTCGCTCTAAATTCAATATTAGGGTACCTTAACCCAAACCCCTTAAACCTGAACCGAAGACCTTGAACCTGAGGTATCCCGAATGAGTTTTTCGGACAATAGAAGATCCAGAGCCAGCAGTACGATTTGTCTGCTGGACTTCGCAGCGGAAAGAGGACCCCCAGTGCTCCCAACCCTTCAAGAAACCCGCAGGTAAAGCCTTACGCAACGTCAAAGAGCACTGGCTTTTTGTTTAACCGTTCGTGTTCCAATGCTATGGTTGCTTTGCGGCTCCCTTTAACGGGGCATCGTCTTTAGAGGTCTCTACAACCCTAAACCCTAAACCCTAAACCCAAGCATCTCATGGTAGCTGGAGGTAGGGCTTTTGGATGGCATCTTCGCTCTCCCCCCACGAGGCAGACTGGGCAGTCGCTGCCGTGCGCATCCTTGGCCGTCGGGGCCTCGAGGGACGTCGGGCTTTTGGGTTTTGGGGATACCGGGCTTTTGGGTTTTATGGGGTTTAGGTTTTTGGGGGTTTTTGAGTTTTTGGGGTTTAGGGTTTTAGGGTTTAGGGCTAAGGGATTACGGGGCGCATCCAGACATGCTGGTTAAGGTCTGCCCGGAGAAGCCAAATCATACCCGCGAGTAAGGGAGATAGGCTAAATTCACATAGGGCTCTCTAAACCCTGAACCCTAAACCCTAACCCTAAACCCTAAACCCTAAACCCTAAACCCTAAACCCTAAACCCTAACCCTAAACCCTTGGCGAAATTCACATATGTTCAAGGACCTTCCTGAATATATGTGGTGTTGGCCTCTCCATGTGCCTCCGCAGTGATTCTGGCATCAGAGTCACGCCCTGCCGGGGACGGCTGCTTCAGTGCACCCTACCCGAACATCACCCTTTAATATTTTCCGACCTCGACGAAACCCCAAACCCTCCACTGGGTTTCAAACAACAAAATCCCAAACACTAAAGGAGCCAAGTAAGAGACCCTAAACCCTAAACCCTAAACCCTAAACCCTAAACCCTAAACCCTAAACCCTAAACCCTAAACCCAAACCTGAACCCCTAAACAGCCTCAGCACTCAGGCTGGGACTGCTGCAATGAACGGCTTGACAACTGGGAGGCGCTGCCAGCAACGCCTCACTGCAGGGCGTTTAGGGTTTAGGGTTTAGGGTTTAGGGCTTAGGGTTTAGGGTTTAGGGTTTAGGGTTTAGGGTTTAGGGTTCAGGGCTTAGGGTGAGCCTTTGTTGGGGAGTTTTGGCATCCGCGTTTCAAAGCGTTACGAGTGTTTACAAGAGGTTTGGTTCCGAAATGTCTTGAAGTCATCAGCGGGCTGCTTAGCACAGAAGTGTTTTTGTTGAGGGCCGACGGGTGTGGGTCACGGGTTGAAGTTAAGCTCTCGCATGTCAGGGTTTCAGTTATACTTCAACCTAGCTTTCCCTGCAAAGTAACTTCCGGCGTACGGTGTGTAGTTTCAGGGTTCACGGGCTTCGGGTCCCCTAAACCCTAAACCCTA
>CAJNDV010033721.1:502-18160 GCA_905221635.1 Symbiodinium sp. CCMP2456 | reverse complement strand
AGAGTTTGGGTTTAGGCTTTAGGGTTTATGTTTAGCGTTTATGGTTCAAGAGTTTGGGTTTGGACTTTAGGGTTTATGTTTTACGGTTTAGCTAGGGTTGTTGTTTACCAAAGCGTTTGCACCTGTTAGCATAGCTGATCTTCTTCTTGGTTTGCTGGTCTCTGTTCGCATAGACAGAGACTGAGAGGCCGAAAGTGAGATGGACAGACGCATAATTCACGCATGTGCATTGAAGCTGTGTTTCTTCGTAAATGCTTTGTGGTCGAACAAGCACCAGATTCAACCGCTTCCATATTTTTTCTTGGGATTCTTGGGGCAAGCGTGTCATGCCCAATTAAATGCTTGACAATGTGGTGCTGTTTACAGGCCCCTGAACCCAACCCGGCCCTGGCCCAAAAACAACCGACAAACTCTAAACCCCCAGAGCATACGCCCTGAACTCTAAAGCCAAACCGCAAATTCCAAAGTCTTCAAGGCGGCAAATTTCGTCTGAGATTCCCAGATCCTGTCTGCTCTTCCGTGACAAGGCGTAATGCTGTGTAAGACGTCCTTTCGGAAAAGTAGAGCGATATATCTGAAATCTAGAGCCCCGAACTCACATAAACAGCAGGTCTGGTCAGAGTACGTACAAACAAGCGCATGTACATGAACGTAGAGATAGGTCTGTAGTCTACGGTCTGTAGCTATACTATAGATATATGCAGATGGGGATATAGGTCTAGATTTAGATGTATACCTACATACACACATGCACACATACACGCAGGGTTCCCGCTTGCAGGGTTTACCTCTTCCGCATTGAAATCAAGCAGAATCCGGTCGGGTACTCAATGCTCCGTCAGCTTTGTTGAAGGTGATCTGTGACTGTTTGGGGGAGTCGGGGATTTACAAGTAATTCCGTTTCGAGTGAGGTCGTAAAAAGGACAAAGCCCCCTTTGAGGTGACAAATCTCCGATTAGGACATCGGTTTTCCCAAGTGCGAACAATTTCTCCAGCCGTTGCTCCCCGAAGTGTACTTCCAGGTTAGGGTTTTGAGTTTCTGGTTGGAGGTCCATGGAATTGGACCTTGAGACCTACACCCCAATAGAGGGGCCTGAAGAATTAGAGGTGGGTTTAGGGGTTTAGGGTTTATGGTTCAGGGCTTTAGGCGCGTGTATTTTCGTATGCTTGTACATTTAAGCAGGGTGATCTATTACTAGATTCCCCTAAACCCTAAACCCTAAACCCTAAACCCTAAACCCTAAACCCTAAACCCATGTCTTCTGTCTGACAGCTAAAAGGAGGACACCGTGCGGTTTGGGGCTGTGGGGTATTGGGTTCTGGGCGTTGGGTTCTGTGCATTTATGACTACTTCCGGATTAGGGCTTGAGGTCTAGGGGTTTGGGGTTTAGGGTTTAGGGGTTCGGGGTTCGGGGTGGTAGGGTTTCGGGCTTTGGGTTTGGGGTTTAGGGTTTAGGGTTTAGAGTAGGACTGGATGTAGGATTCCTGGTCTTGGATGGGCCTTGGGCATTGAGTTCCAGGATCTGGCAGGTTGGGGAGTCCAGGTTTCTGGGTGCGGGGTTTAGGGTTTAGGGTTTAGGGTTGAGGGTTTAGGGTTTAGGGGTTTAGGGTTTCATGTAGGTGCCTTAATAACTAGAATAGGGTTTTGGGGTATATTATGCTAGAAATAAGGAACCCCCAAATTCCTATTCTAGTTATGAAGAAGTCGTTCAAAGAGGCTCATAGCAGAAGCTCGAAATTATCCGAAACCCCCAAACCCTAAAGGGGATCTAGAGCCCTCAACCCTTGAAGGAACCCTGAAACCCTAAATCCGAAGCCCTAAACCCCAAACCCTAAAGGTTTAGGGTTTAGGGTTAAAACCCTTAAAGGGACGCTTAAAGGAACCTATCTAGGTCCCTTTCTCTTACCCTTGCGGGCCCAAAGATCCTAAGGTGACATGGTTTCAGGCCCTTTTCCAAACCGACGACTCCTAAGCCCTGGATACCCTATACCTGGAAGTCTAGGGTTTAGGGAATTTAGGGTTTAGGGAATTTAGGGAATTCAGGGTTTAGGGTTTAAGGAATTTAGGGTTTAGGGTTTAGGGAGTTTAGGGTTTAGGGCTTAGGGTTTAGGGTTAGGAACCTGATTAAGAAACCCTTGGTCCTTTTTTAGGGTTCTGCTTGTGAATCCTGCTAGTTTGGTGTGTTACGGCCAGGATTTCTTAATCAGGTTCCCACATTACGAGGTACCATGTACCGCCTTGGTTTGGGTTTAGGGTTTAGGGTTTAGGGTTTAGGGTTTGAGGTTTAGGGTTTAGGGTTTAGGGTTTAGGGTTTAGGGTTTAGGGTTTAGGGTTTAGGGTTTAGGGTACTCAAGTACATTTGGTCCTGTAGGCCTTGTATAAATCTGCATACCCTAAACCCCAGGCCTCAAATAAAGCAGCACAAAACCCGGTGGATACTTTGGTCCCTTGAAACCCTCTGTAAAAAGTACTTCCCAGATGCTCATAGAGCCCCCTAAGAGCCCTGATTGAAAGAGCCCTGAAGGCTTTTGAAAAACCTAAACCCTAAACCCCGAAACCCCGAAACCCTAAACCCCTGAACCCTAAACCCCAGCCCATGGAGGCCACCACACCGATCAGCAATACCTGGTCATTGACTTTCGGCGATGAGTCCTCTGGCGCCATGCCGGGATTCCCCGCGCGGGGCCTCGGTGGCGTGGGGCTGGGAGCGGATGGAACAGAAGTAACAACAACAGGAACTTGACAGAGATCGTAATATGAAGGACACATCTGACGAATAGTAAGAGTAGAGAGAAGCTCGTAAAGAAACAAATGTATTGTGAATACCTGTGGATGCCAAGGAGAGGGACGACCTGTAGCATGCATGCACGCTCTTACAGTCCAAGAACGAAGCCACGGCTGAACCGGAAGCCCAAACTCTAAAACCCTAAACCCTAAAGCCTATCTCCGGAGGCCACCATGACCTGATCTTGAGCCAAGAACTTTTCAAGCCATAAGGGCTAACCCAAAAGCCTACATCCAAGCGAGGTTTTAGGGTCTGGGGGAACAACAGCCGAACCCTAAACCCTAAACCCTAAACCCTAAGCCCCAAACCCTAAACCCTAAACCCTAAACCCTAAACCCTCTAGGTGTGGACCTTCCCTGGTGTGCGAATTGAGCCTGCGCGGATCCGAGAGTGAGGGTGGACTGGTTCCTTTGAAGTTTAGGGTTTAGGGTTTAGGGTTTAGGGTTTAGTGAAGTTCTATCAAGGCTACCCATGAAGCATAACAGGGTTCTGTACGGGTTCCACATCCTGGTTCCGGTGTACGAAGTGCGTATATGCAGGGAATCGTCCAAGCAGCCGCTAAAACCCGGTTTTGGTAAGAGTATGCTACTGGTTACGATAGCTGTGGTATACTGGTTTCAGAAGGGTGTTGTACGGTTTTGTAAGGGTATTTGCAAGGTTTCGCACTGTTTTGTAGAGAGTCCAGAGGGTGTTCATGAAGTAGGGTTACAGGTATCCTATTCTTGAAATTCGCTACTGATGGTTGTACTTGAAAGATACTTGCTAGATTGCAACCAAGGCTCAACACCTAGACCTTGGAACGATGAACCCTCTCATGCCCGCCCGATGAGCAAGAATAACGTCCCGAGCATTAATTCACCAGCACGAAGGCCCCAGCGGTAAGCGTCGATACTTGCCCAAAAAACCCGATTCTCCAGTCTTGCTCCAGTGCCGAGTGTCGCTTTGGGAGGGAGGCCCTCAACCCTCAACCCTAGGCACTTAAACCTGTCCTAAACCATCCCAAGCTCAGCCCTGAAAAACACAACGCAAAATCCAGCATTTTGCAGAACATGCTAGAGGAAAAGGGGCGACAAAAAAAAAACAGCATTTTTCCTTCCTGTAAGTCAAGGTCCCCGAGGGGCGGGGCCGAATAATGAGCTCGCCTCAGGTACTGGGTCGATGCGTAAAGGGTTTAGGGCCTAGGGCTTTGGGCTTGGGGCTTCTTAGGGGTACTTGGGAGTAATTTTTAATCTTTGGCTACTATAAACCCGAAGAAGCAGCTAAAATTAGAATTTTTGCTAGGGGTCTAAGTTCAGTATAGGCTTAGGGTTCAGGGTTTAGGCTTAGGGTTTAGGGTTTCAAGAACCTCCCAAACTACCCGCTAATATACCCTAAATACCCACATTCAAGGACCATACGTGCCCTGTTAAAGGGCCCAGACCAAAGCCTAAACCCCTAAACCCTAAACCCTAAACCCCTAAACCCTAAACCCTAAACCCTAAACCCGAAACCCGAAAACCCAAAGCCCTAAACCTTAAGCTCTGAGGTTCTTCTGGCCTGGACGAACAAGTCGAACCCAGTTTCCATGCCGGTGGCGATCTTCTTCGAAACGACGAATTGGCTCTACTACTACGCCCCTGGCTCGGACTCAACTCTGGGATGAGGGTTTCGGAGTCAGGGTTTGGGTGTAGGGTTTAGGGTTTAGGGTGTAGGGTTTAGGGTTTAGTTTAGGTTTATATAGGGTTCATTGAGGGCTCAGGAGTGTGGCTCGCTTTGCCTCCTTATTCTGATAGCTCTAGGTTCTCTAGCAAGAATCTGGCGAGGGCTTTTATGGAATCCCGCTGTCGCCAAGTCTGAGAAACCACGACGGAGAAGTAGAAGGGTCAGCCTTGAGCAAGAAAAAGCCAACGCAGCCGTACGCACATGGGTGGTTGTCAAAATTAGGGTCCCTTTTTGGGCCCTTACTATGATACGGCACCGATTATTTAGGGTACCCCAAAAGGGACCATAATTTTGACAACTACCCACATACGCACACACACAGAGTGCACACAAAGAAAAGCTGATTGGAGCATGCAAGTGACCCCGAGTCTCATTAGTGTAGGATAGACCCTAAACCCTAAACCCTAAACCCTAAACCCTAAACCCTAAACCCTAAACCCTAAACCCTACGTCCTAAACCCTCAACCAAAAAACCTAAACCCTAAACCCTAAACCGGCAGAGTCGTTGGCAGCCGTTGGCAGAATAACTTGATGATTGGGGAGGTGGCAGGGTCTCTTTGTCTTTCTAGCTGTGAGTAATTATCCACTTCTTCAGTCCCCAGAAACTCCTAAACCCTAAGCCCTAAACCCTAAACCCTAAACCCTAAACCCTAAACCCTAAACCCTAAACCCTAAAACCTAAACCGTGATTTGTCTCTCTGTTGATCGTCCAAGAGGAGGCTATGAGTGGGACCTAGCCAGGCTGAATCACCGCAGCAGATGGGTAATCTAGGGGCCTCAAGGGTTTAGGGTTTAGGGTTTAGGGTTTAGGGTTTAGGGGTTTAGGGTTTAAGAATTACCAATACCGGTTTTGGGGGTCTCTTATCCTAGTTAAAGTATAATATACCCCCCCCCCACACCCTATTCTAGCTATTAAGGCCCCTATATCAAGTTTCGAGCAGTCTTCGGTTGTGTGTGTGTGTGTGTGTGTTTGTCTTTTAAAGCCTGACCTGTAGCCTTTGACAACCTTGATCTTTGAATCCCAATGCCCTGCCAAACCCCAAAGCTTGAGCCCTTTAGGGTTTCGGGTTTAGGGTTTAAGGTGTAGAGTTTAGGCGGTTTAGGGTTTAGAGCTTAAGATTTTGGGGTTTAGGGTTTGGGGTGTAGGGAGCTTGAATCCTGAAGCCGAATCAGCTCTGGGCCCAGAACCCGGTGACCACGCCCCTCACGGACCTGCCTCCGATCTTGCGCATCGTGATGCCAGCACAGTGCGTGGGCCCAGTGAGACCGGCCTCGGATTGGTGTATTTGAATCCTGACACACCTAGGCTTTTAAGGGTCCAGGGTTTAGGGAGTTTAGGGCTTCCGGTTTGAGTTGCTTCGCAGCAGTATTGTGATCATAGACGTTATCACGCGTTCCAGCATGCGTGCTCATGACATTGTGGGCATTTGCTGTTCGTCGGAGGTACTGCGAACACAGAAGATAGCAAGGCTTTGCACATTCAGTCTTTTGATGTCGGCTGCAAAGCGAACATGTGATTTTCCCATCGGTTGCAATGCAAGCGCTCTGCTGTGAATAGAGAATATGGGTAGTTCTCTAAATTACGGTCCCTTTTTAGGTCCCCAATAGAGTACGGCACCCTTATAAAAAGGGACGCTAGTCTGGAGAACTACCCATATCATATCATATTGGCTTGGGCTTGGGTAGGTGACGCACCCTAAACCCTAAACCCTAAAGCTGTGAAGGTCCGGCTCTTTGATGTTGGCCAAAACCACACTCATACAGGAGCTCTCAGCGACGGCTGGGCCAAGGATGCTGGAATGGTAGGGCGCGTGTAAGGTAGGGTTTAGGGTTTAGGGTTTAGGGTTGGCCTCTTGCGTCGGGCAAGGGGTTAGGTTTACTTCTTGTTAAGCCATGAGCTCGCTTTTAATGATTTTAGGCGCGAGCTAGCTACCGGCGAGCTGCTGTTCAGCTGTTCTCTGACGACACATTGTTGCAGTTTATTTTGGGTTCAGGGTTTAGGGTTTAGGGTTATATTCGCTATGAGCAAGCGACTCCGGGCGTTTATTTCGAAATCCTTCAGGTCTTAACGACCGACAACGTAGCTACCTTGCATTTTTGTCGGTTTTTTGCTTTGGGTAGACTTTCGTCTGCCGTGTTTAGCGAATGCTATCGCAACGAAGTAGTCCCTCAACCCATGGCAAATTAAACACTAAAAACCCTAACAACCCTACACCCTAAATAGGCCACAAACCCTAATAGCCCTAAAGGAGGAGCCGGGTTGCCGTGTGGCACAGAGCGACAATTCAGACTCAGGTACGAGTTTCTGGTCGCAGCAGACGATCAGGACATGCAGGGTGAGCGCTGTCCCTCGGCCAAAATGGATGAGTGTACCCCGGGGTTGAAAGTGTAGTAACCCTAAACCCTAGGCCGTGTGTAGTGTTCACCGGTCGTCGGGGATTGGGTTTTAGAATGATATGTTGAAAAATATAGGAGAACAAGAGCGATCAATGTTGTTCCTTTTGCGCGAATAGTTGGTAAGAGCTCCGACTCCCATAGTATAAACATTAGCATTTTCAGCAGTATCCTGATAACCCTACACCCTAATAACCTTCATCTGACAATTCATAGAACTAATACAACTCCGCAAACCCCGCCCCCCCCCCCCCTTGTCGTGGACCCGGACTCCCTAAACCCTAAACCCTAAACTTCGAAGCGGCTCATCAGCTGTAGCTGGTGTCCCTCGGGAGCCGAAGCTCTTTCCTCGCGCCTCTCCCGTTGACTGGGTTGCTGTTAGGGAACTTAATCTAAGTTAATCATAGGGGTCTTCACAATTGCCTATACTATTTTGGGGGTTCATTTGTGTGAGCTTCACATAATGGGCCCCAAAACCCACCCTAAACCCTAAACCCTAAACCCTAAACCCTACTCTAATTAATAAGGCCCCTACAGAACCATAATGGTGGTATATTGCAAAGCATCGGGCCTCCTTATTCTAGTAGCTTAGTTGACGTTTCTTATCAGCAACCCAGTTGAAACCGTTCAATCGGGCCTGGGTTCAGGGAAGAGGGTTTAGCTATTTAGGTTTAGGGATTCGGGTATCTGGCTTGAGGTTCACGGAATAGGGTGCAGGGATTAGGGTATAGGGCTTGGGGTTTAGGGCTAAAACCTGCACCTGAATTCCTAGTGATTGCGTCGGCACGAAAAACGATGCCCCACATGAGGTTTCTTGAGCATGCAGCAAGAAGGAAGCTGTCGTCTTTGCCGGGAAGCCGAGACGCAATCTTGAGGATTGGGTGTCGAGGGGCTGTGCCGAAGGGGCAGGTTCGAATCAAATTGAGAAGACACAAGTTCAGATGCTAGGTATGAGTAGTTCTATAGATTAGGATCCCGTTGCGGATCCCCGGCAGAGTATGTGGCTCTCATAAGGAGGAACAGTCCGGGTTCTTTCTACAAGGTATCACTAAAAAGCTGAGAGTTTATGGCCTGGCCGCCTAGCCCGACAACTGTTTAGCTTTCAGGATTTGACGAGGAGAGGACAATGCAAATCGGGGATGTGAGGAGTTTGGGTGTAATATGGGGGCTATACTATTTTGGGGGCTCCTTGTTGTAATTCAAGTATCATATACCCCAAAACCCTATTGTAATTATTCAAACCCTACATTAGATTGCACTCTAAGCTTTTCGCGTGCATTAGGAGTAACGGGAAGCCTTGGAGGAAAGGGCGGTTTAGGGTTTAGGGTTAGGGGACTTTGGAGATGTCAGGCAACAGTGCTAGCAAGTTACGGCAGCCGAATCCTCGCAAACACCTGGCAACCCCACAAGTCCGAAGCCCAATACCCCAAAGCCTCAACTACCCTTACAGGAGAATCGCAAAAGTTGGAAACCTCATTGCCTCAATCCTTAAGAGTACTGTATAATCCCAGCACTGATTGTCCTTAATCCCTAGAAGCCCGAAGCCCTGTCCCTGCTGAGCCTACGACCCTAAACCCTAAACCCTAAACGTCAAATCCTAAACCCTAAACCCTAAACCCTAAACCCCAAACCCTAAACCCTAAACCCTAAACCCTAAACCCGAAACCCTAAACTTTAAACCCTAAACCTTAAACTCGAGACCCTAAACACAGGTGGAGTGCCCTTCCAGCCGTCGGAGGCATGGTGCGTGCGAGAGCCCTGGCGGCAGTACGCGGTTTAGGGTTTAGGGTTTAGGGCCTTCGGATTCGAGGTTAGCGCAAGGGTTTATGACATAGTTTAGAAGCCTAAATCATTACCTATACTATGTCGTGGAGGTTCCGTATTATAGTTCCGTATTATAATTACAAGGTGATAGTATAATGGGCCCGACAACCCTATTCTGACTATTAAGGCCCCGATATTTATCTTGGGCCGTGCTTCAGGGTGCGGGTGCTGTGCCTAAGGTCTTGGCAGAATTGACAGAAGCCCTTTGTATGGGGTCTTGCATGCATGCATTCATGCATGCGTTGATACATACACGCAGTGACAACCGCAACAGCAGCAGCAACAACAACACCACCACCAACAGCACCAACATCACCAACAACCCCAGCACCACCAACACCACCAGCACCAACAACACCGCCAACACCAACGGCAACGGCAATGGCAACGACAACGACAACGATAGCAGCCACACCGACAACCGCAGCAACAATAAAAGCGACGACAACAGCAATGCTAACAACGATGCCAACAACGACAGCAACACCCCAACAACAGCACCAGCAGCTAACAGCAGCAACAGCAGCAACAGCAGCAACAGCAGCAGCAGCAACAACCACAACAACAACAACAACAACAACTACAACAACCATAACAACAACGACGACGACGACGACGACGACGACGACCACAACAGCAACAGCGGCAGCAGCAGCAGCAACAACAACAACAACAATAACAACAGCGACAGCACAGCAACAACAACAATAGCAAATGCCACAGCAACAACGACTACAACAACATTTACAACAACATTAACACCAATATTAACATCAACATCAACAACATTAACAACAACATCAATTTCAACAATAGCAACGTCCACGACGACGACAACCATAACCACAGCCACAGCAACAACAACAACAGCAGCAAAGGAACAACGACAGCAGCAGCAATAACAGCATCATTTACAACAACATTAACAACACCATTGACGCACCATCAAGAACAACATCGACAACAACAGTAATAAGCACAACAACAACACCACCACCAAGAACAGCAGCAACAACAACAACAACAATAACATTTACAAAACCATTTTTAACACCCGTGGCAGCAACATCAGCAACAGCTTTGACATCAACATCAACAACAACATTAACAACAGCAGCAGCAACAACAACAACATTAACAACAGCATTCTCAACGACAGCCAACAACCCACCACCACCACCACCACCGCCACCACCACCACCACCACCACCACCACCACCACCACCACCACCACCACCACCACCACCACCACCATCACCACACCTTAAAAACAAAACCCCACACAGTGATGCGGGGAATAATAGCAGTTGAATAACAGCAACACGAGTCAGGCGAAGAAAAATGTGTAAACACGTCGAAGAATAATCACAACATCTAGAAAGCCAGTGTGACGCCGATGGTGCCAAGTTTACGGTTACTCTTTAGGTGACAGCACTGGTAGGAAGGCTGAACCGAGATTTGCGAGTCCGACCCTTCTCTTGCACAGGAGTGGAATCGCAAGAATGCTGCGACCATCTACTTCGCCCAGTCGAAGATCATTGAACCTGGGAATCAGTCGCTTAGACCGGTTAGAGCTTCTGAAGTTTCGATTTTTGCCTTAAGAGTCAGAAGCTTGCAAGGTTGATGAGCGTCAGGTAAATCTGGGACAGATTGGAAATGCCGCTGCGTGATCAGTATGTTCTGCGTTCATACTATACCGATCGAATTGAGGTATGGATGTTTATTCACCCTCAGAGAGACTTAGCCTTAGAGGTCGTCTCCATGCACTTACAACAGAAAAACTTTGCAAGTCCAGAGTTGTGGCGGGTGTGCATCCCGCAGCAGATAGCATTCCAAGTTCTGGCGCAAGGTAAGTTGGGAGAGCTACCATTCCTATATCCAACTTCATTGCGCTGGATGTTGATAGGGACACTTGCTACTGATCACTTGACTTACATAGTCTTTTAGTAACGAATACGGAGTCTACCTCGAATTCTAGAGTAGGTTAGTAGGCGTCCTTACTTGGGCCCTAAACCCTAAACCCTAAACCCTAAACCCTAAACCCTAAACCCTAGACCCTTACTTGGGACCCTGAGTGCACTGACCTTCGGCTTCGCCGAGGTACAGTGTCTGGGTAATTGTGACGAACCCACATTCACCGGATGCGCTGGATGGACCGCCCTGACCTCAAGTTTAGGGGTTTAGGGTTTAGGGTTCAGGGTTTAGGGTTTAGGGTTTAGGATTGGACCCTGGCCTCGCTATTCTGCTAGAGCCACGGTTTAGGGCTTAGGGTTTAGGGTTTAGGCGCCGTAATACAGAAGGGATGTGCTCGTTGTGCCGAGTGGTATCAACACCCGGGTGAGGTGAGAGCAGGGAATGCGTTGAAGAAGTCTTGTTTGGAAGAACGAAGCGTCTTTATGATTCGATCCCAATGAACCCTAAACGTTAGAGCTTTCAAGCTTGCAGTCGACCAGGCTCATGCTATGTTTGATGCCGCACGTAATCGCCCTACAGCAGTAGTGGCGACAGTAAGGACACACCTACCTAGCATTAACAGCGACAGAACAACAACTTCGCTCACTGCTTGAGCAGGAGCGAATCCTGGAAACCCTAAACCCTAAACCCTAAAGCCCTTGCAAACCAAGTACCAAGCTCCGAAACCCAAAGCATTGACGCCCCAAGCCTACGTGCCTAACACCGAGGACGTAGTAATTGGAACAGAATGTCTCGGCGCTCCCGATGATACAGTAGCTATGATATAACATTACTCAGAAGCTAAGTCACCAAGGCTCCTAAACTAACTTCCCATAATATCCCTTAAAGAACCCTTTTAAAGGCATCGTTCTTAAGGCTACATGACTGGAGTTCCCTAAGCCCAAAAGTTTTAAACGCCCGAATCCCGTCTCGAAGCTCCGAGGCGCAGCACATGGGTGATGGAGACCTTCTTCGGCAGGCAGCACGAGACCCGAAGCATTTGACATTCAGCCACCCGACCCTAAAATTGCGTGGGGTTTTGAGTTTAGGGTTTTAAGTTTTAAGGGCTCTTAGGGTTTAGGGTCTAGGGTGTAGAGTTTAGGTTTTTAAGGGCTGTTAGGGTTCAGGGTTTGGTCTCGAAAAGCCGAAGCCCAATCCCTACTGTACCAGGACTAGGAATTCCAAAGCCCGAAAGGCACAGCCCCCAAATCCACATGAAGCCACGCCTGAACCCCAAAATCCAAACACCAAAACTCTAAACCCAAACGAAAATTCAATTATCGCACCCAACATCCGCAACCCAAACCCCGAACCCCAAACCCTAAGCCCTAAACCCTAAACCCTAAAACCTAAATCCTAGACCCTGAACCCTAAACCCAACTAAGATTCAAACATCGAACCCAACTAAGATTCAAAAATCGAACCCAACACGCTAAACCCAAACCCCGAACCCTAAACATTGGGACCAGTGTAATGTCGCCTCTTTTGCCAAAGGCTCCTGTAGTGGCTGGAGCCTTTGGCAAAAAAGGCGACATTACACTTTAAAAAAACACTGGGACCCCGAAACTCGAATCCGAAGAAGTCCAACGGACCTCAAAGCCTGGCGACCTGCAGACTTGCCACTGATACGAATTGCTTTGGGGTTCGGGGTTAGGGTTTAGGGTTTAGGGTGTGGGTTTAGGGTTTCGGGTTTAGGGTTTCGGGTTTAGGGTTTCAGGTTTAGGGTTTAGGGTTTAGGGTTGAAGCCATACTGAAAAGGCCTTACTAATTACCTACTATTATTTTTGGGGCACCTTATTCGGATTATATTGTAATGGGCCCCAAAACCCTGTTCTAATTATGAAGGACCCTAAACCCTAAACCCTAAACCAAAAACCCTAAACCAAAACCCTAACCCCTGTTCTAACTATGAAGGCCCCTATATTACCAGCTACTCCTTGGTGAGGGTCTGTAGCACCTGAGCTTCCTGATTTGAGGCTCTAGAGTTCAAGAGGCCTTGAAATCCTAAACCCTAAAGCCGAGGGCCCTAAACCCTAAACCCTAAACCCTAAACCCTAAACCCTAAACCCTAAACCCTAAACCCTAAACCCTAAAACCCTAATAAGGCCTAGGGCCCTAAACCCTAAACCTCGAACCTCTGACCCGGAAACCTGACCGTACCTAACCCTAGCCCGTAAACTCGAAACCTCATTCTTAGGGACCCTAAACCCTAAACCCTAAACCGTATACTTAGATTACACCAGGCCCAGCCCTTAAGCCCGAAGCCCAGATTTCGGGCCAAAATGTTTGAACCCGAAACCCAAATGGGAGATTCCGAAAACAAGGGGTCCCTTACTTTGGGGTCCTTGTAAATAAGGATCCTACTATTTAGAGTACTATATTAGGGTCCCCTATTTTCGGAAACCCACAAATTATACAGAAGGCTCTCCAAAGGTTTGACAACCATTTAGGGTTCAGGGGTTTACTGGTTTAGGGGTTTAGGGTCTGTTTTCGCGTCGACAAGTATTCGTTCCACAAGCTTTGTGTACGTTATCATGACCATAGTGGTCATTCGTAGTCTTAGCTAACCCAACCCTAAAGCCTAAACCCCTAAACCCCAAAACCCCCAAACCCCTAAACTGCCAAACCCCAAACCCCTAAACCCTAAACCCCTAAACCCTAAACCCCAAACCCTAGACCCCTAAACTCTAAACCCCTAAACCCCTAAACCCATAAACCCCTAAACTCCTAAACCCTAAACCCCTAAACCCTTAAACTCCTAAACCCCTAAACCCCTAAACCCTAAATGGTTGTCAAACCCGGCACCATAAGTCCCACTCCTGCTCCTTCTTTTGACCTATGATGCCGCAGGCCGGTTCCGCCAGCTACGATTCCAGAGGGCTATTTCTTGGACTATGTGGTGGCGCCAGGTGGCATTTCGGTCATTTTTTGGTCTTTGAAGTTTAAAGTTTAGGCCCTAAGCCCTAAACCCTCCTTTAGTCTGGGCCCGACATGGCTGGGATGGTCGTAAATGCCGCTCCACTGCACTTAAGAAAAACCCTAAACCCAAAGCCCTAAATCCTAAACCCTAAACCCGAAGCCCTAAACCCTAGGCCCTAAACCCTAGGCCCTAAAACCCTAAGCCCTAAACCCTAAACCCTAAGCCAAAAGAAAAACCCTAAACCCTGGGACTGTAGGGTATTGAATACAGGATTTACGGCATTTTCTATGAAGCAGGTGGAGCTGACAAAACCTCGTCCCCGAACCTCGCGGCATTTGCCTGAAGGCCCTAAACCCTAAACTAAAAAAGACCCTAAAGCCTAGAAAGCCTAAACCCTAAACCCTAACAAATTGAAGTGTTAATATCGGACCCCCAAGCCCGAATAGATCCTTTGTGCAGTGTACCCCTCCAGTGGCAGTCACAGTGGTGGTCGGAGTAGTGAGTAGTGGCGTGGCCGCAGGAGTCGGAGTCGGAGTGCTAAAACCCTAAACCCTAAACCCTAAACGGTTTAGGGTTTAGGGTTTAGGGTCCTGCTACCTACATCACTGCGTGCTTACATTCTTACAGATGCGTGTATTCTTCTCGCCGGGTTGTTGATCGGTGGTTTCGTGTCTTTGTGGAATGTTCAGGGTGGTGTGAAGAGGCTACTAGCACTTGCGGAGACCCTAGGCCCCAAGCCTTGGATTTTAAACTCCAGGTCGTCCACCCTCTTGCCTTGTAATATAGGGGACGAAATAATTACCTATACTGTTTTGCTGGTTTAGGGTTTAGGTTTTAGGGTTTAGGGTTTAGGGTTTAGGGTATAATTATACTATAATATACCCCAAAACCCTGTTCTGATTATTAAGGCCCCTACACCCTAAACCCTTATAGTAGCCCTTATAGAACCCTCTACGGAACCCTTTAAAAGGAACCCCAAAACCCTAGTCTAATTATTAAGGCTCCTACAGTGCCCATTCCCTGAGGAGTCATCTCTTCCGAGCCTCGCATCCGGTAGGATGGGACCCATTCCCTGAGCCCATCGACCAGACCGGGTTTAGGGTTTAGGGTTTCGGGTTTCGGGTTTAGGGTTCAGGGTTCAGGGTTTAGGGTTTAGGGTTTAGGGCTTAGGGCTTTGGGTTTCGGATTTCGGGTTTAGGGTTTAGGGTTTCGGGTTTAGGGTTCCTTAAGGTCCATAAATCTTTCAATCCATTCTGCAAAGGAGCACTCGTTCCCTGCTTGCAGATCCACGGTAGTTAGAAGACATAGAAGTGCTACGTGCCCGTGTAAACCGAATATCCCAAGCACCCATCTACTGCCTTCACACCAACAGAGCTTGATTATGACTACTAAAACTTATTCAATCCCTGAACCTTAAACCCCAAACCCTGCACCCTCTACTTTATAAAGCGCAGGCTATCGCGTGTCCGGACTCAGTGAGCTCACGGTGGAAACGCCCGAGGCGATATTTTAAGTCTAGGGTTCAAGAGTTAGAATCAAACCCAAAACCCTGGGGTTCAGAAGATTGGCAGCTTTGAGCGTAGGGCGTAGGACGTAGGATTTCCGGGTTCTAAGCACTACTGAAGTCACGCCCCTTCATGGTGTAACTTCAGCGTGATTTCTTGTTACCCCAAACTCTAAACCCTAAACCCTTAAACCCTAAACCCTCCATAAGTTTTGAACTGGCCCTGCCATTGTATACATGGGAATTCACGTGCTTCCTGCTGTAATGAGTCTTGCTCTCGATGTTGCCAGCGTTTCCGGTTTCCGCTTAACAATTCTCAGCTGAGTAATGAATCTTAGCATCTTCACCTATCTACAACTAGTTTGCAATGCGCAGTTGTTGCAACGTGCTATTTCCAGTCGGTAGCTCTACCATTTCTTAACACCCAAACGCATGGATTACAGCATTTTTTGATGCACTGACGCTTGCAGTATAAGGTGAACAAAGAGGGACCTCATTGGTTTCCGTCGTGCTGCCAGCGCAGCCAGTCCTTGCTGCTATGACAACGACAGGGTCGAACAAGGACTACTTTCCCGACCACTGTCACTACTTAATGGATCATGGGACTTAGTAAGTAGGGTTATAACTAGGGTAACTACACTTATAACCCCAATTAGGGGACTTGTAACCTTATTTACTAAGTCCCATGATCCTCCAAGTACTACCAGAATTTGCACCTATCGTTAGCACTCTGCTCAGATTTGCCCCAGGCTGGGATGTACGTCCTGGCCTCTGAAGGCACAGCCGTATTCTCCATTATCAGGAAGGAAGCCTGAAACCTAAAGTAAACCCTAAACCCTAAACCCTGAACCCTGAACCCTAAAGTTTATGCACAAATCGAGAAGTGTACCAAGTTCAAAACAAACTTTAGGGTGCAGAGGTTTAGGGTTTAGCAGGCACGAGATGGTGGAAGCTTCGTCGACTGGGTTACCTTCACCATGCCGCGCTCTCAAGGGGGGGCGGGGTTGTCATCCTAGGTAGTATTAGGGAGACCCCCTTAAAGGGGACGCTTCTTATCCCTACTTCTGGCTCTCTTACGGGGACCTTATTGAGAGGGTCTATATCCCCAACGGGGCCCCCTAATCCTAACTCCTAGGTGTTGGATTCAAGTTTTGGAGTTGAGGGTCTACTCGCAGGTTCAGAGTTCTTAGAGGTTTAGGGTTTAGGGTTTAGGGTTTAGGGTTTAGGGTTTAGGGTTTAGGGGTTTCGCGACTCCACCAGAGATCTTCTGGCTAGCCTCCGGGTTTGGCGATAAATGTCCGTAGGCCCCGAAATCGTTCAAATCACAGCCCATGTATGGTTGGACTAGAAGCCTAAACCCGAAACCCTGAACCCCTAATCCTAAACCCCTAAACCCTAAACCCTAAACCCTAAACCCTAAACCCTAAACCCTAAACCCTAACCCCAAAAGTACATCGAAACTCCAAGTAGTGGTGGTCCCCAAAACTGAACTTTCGCGGGTGCACGTAACGCCGCCTTTGCAGGGCTCTAGTGACTCAAATCAAGTAGTAATAGTAGTAGTAGTAGTAGTAGTAGTAGTAGTAGCAGTAGTAGTAGTAGTAGTAGTAGTAGTAGTAGTAGTAGGAGCAGGGGAAAACTAGCCATCGAATATGTAACCCATTTAGGGAATTGAAGCCCTACGTCACAGGCCCTCCTGTGCGGGTTTATCTCGCGAAGGGTTTAGTGCTGAGGTTTTAGGGCATCCTTTTTGGCTATTCAGAGAGCCAATACCCCTCGGACACAGAATACCCCTCGAAATGATAGGGTGACTCAACCCTAAACCCTAAACCCGAAACCGGGATACCTTGTAATGTCACGGATTAGGCTTAATCACGGTGGTGGAATTTCCTGACGCTGACTGCATCGCGCTGCCTTGCATGTGTTTTGTTTATGCGTTCTCTGGTTTCCTTTCTTAGTTCCTTTCTACTATATCCATGAGCAATCCTCCTTCTTGTTCTTCCACGTTCGCCTGGCACCGAGAGGCTAACGATATGCTTGAAGAGTTCCACCACAGCTACCGGTTCTATGGCGTTCTTGTCCGGGAAAGAGTTTCTCAAGATGGCCATCGGTTGTACCGTGTCGATGAAGCCCAACCACAGGACGAGCGCTTGGAAGATGTCGTTTGGAAGGGCATGGAAGGGCGCTCGTCTGTTGCCTTAAACCCTAGACCCTAAACCCTAAACCCTAAACCCTAAAGCCCTAAAGCCCTAAACCCCTAAGCCCCTAAACCTTAAACCCTAAACCCTAAACCCTAAACCTTAAACCCAAAACCTTTAAACCCTAAACCTTAAACCTTAAACCCTAAACCTTAAACCTTAAACCTTAAACCTTAAACCCTAAACCTTAAGCCTTAAACCCTGAAGCCCTAAACCCCTAAACCATAAACCCTAAACCCTAAACCTTAAACCCTGAACCTTAAACCTTAAACCCTAAACCCTAAACCCTTTAGGGTTCGAAGGGTCGGGAGTCGAAGTCCATGAGTTGAACAAGCCGCCTGCAGACCCAAGGGAAGCGGGTTTAAGGATTTATAAGGTTTA